>KE158889.1:0-10200 GCA_000411055.1 Leavenworthia alabamica | reverse complement strand
TCTTGCCCGATCGAGCTGGTCTTCAAGAAGTCAAGTATGGACTGAATCGATCTAGCTGTGGGCCGAGCTGGTTGTCTGGAATGTGTGGCCCGGTCGAGCTATCTTGTAGAAACGTACCAGAACATCAACGTTTTCAGACTCCAAGCTCTCAAATGTGCAAAGTCCTAAACTTGTACTCCGAAACTTGTATAACGACTCAAAATAGACCAAAAGACCCTAAAAATTGACATGACTTGTTCATAAAAATGACTCAAAATACAATATATCAATTACATGATTGTAGTCATAAGATTATAACTTACAATCTAAGTATTTAAAGTTCACATCTATATTATTATACAATGAAAACTAAGAACTTAGAGAGATGCCATTTGGAACAACTCTCATTCTTTCTTTTTCGATATTTAATGTAAGAAAATTTGATCTTGATATTCTTCATTTAAGTTTTTATCTTTTATTTTTTTGCAAGTAATAAAACTCTATTGAGCTATTTCAAATTTATAGCTTAGATGTATCTTAATAAGCTTGAATTTTTTCTTGTTTATAAATCTCTTCATCCATCATCATAATGTTATCATCATGCTAGTACCACACATCCTATAATCATAAAAATATCATATCACCATCACCATCTTATGTTATTTTCATAAAAATATGAATTTGTTTTTTTTTTTTTGGACAACTATAAATATGAATTTGTATATTCCAAGTTCCAACCAAAACATGATTTTATAAACAATGGTAAACTTATTTTAAAATAAGAGTTAGTAAATTTTGGCTAATACTCAATATAATAATAATAGACCACCAAAAAGTTACAGATTTGACTGAGTTATCCATTTTGACAACTTAAAACAATTCCTATGTCCACATATTTTTAGTAAAAGTATTTTAAATATTTTCATACAACTAAGTTATGCATTATTATAACTTTAAGACTTCTTAAAATAGTTTTGGTATTCAAAAGAAAAATTAGTACTTGTGAGAATAATTTTTTAATTTCATTTTATATACAATAAAGATACATACACTATACATAAATTTTTTAAATTTGCATATATAGCAGTATATGAGTGAGGAGGAATAAAAATATGCTTTAATAAAAGAAATCTTCTCTAGATATGTGTGTATTCCATATGTATTTTCTAAACTGTAAAAAAACTAATATGTATTCTTTATATTCTATTATAAATTTATCATACAATATTGTACTTTATGACAAATTCATAATAGAATCCAAAGAATACTTATTTGTTTTACCAATTAGAAAATATTTAGGGAGTATAAAAATATATTATCTTAATATGCATGATGGGTTATTACTTTTCACTTCAAGGAAATTACAGTTGTCTTAAATTGTTATCAAATATATATAACAACTATTTATCAAAATTAGCATAGGAACCACACATAAACATTATTTGGATTGATTGCTTTTATGTGAGTTTCGGTATTCCTAGTTGTAAATTAAATATTAAATTAGTTGGAATCATTATACTACAAAAACTTGTTTTAGAATTCATTTGTGTGTGATTTTAAATTTTAATTTATAAGGAAAAAATGCCTCCAAGATTGAACATGAATCTCACTAATATATAAATGATTTAAGTTAATTCAGTTACTGTAAATTAGTTTTGACTTGTAAGTCTATAATTTAATATGGTATCATAACCCGATTTATATGTTGTCCTAACTCAAAACAAGATCCAATGATCTTTATCCAAAAGTATCGAAACTTATAGTAAAAAACATCATTTTAAAAGAGCTTATTAGAAATAAATATTTCACATCAGAGATTGAACATGAGATATCATTAATATATAAAAAATATGAGTTAATTCATTCATGACCAATTGATTTTGAGTTTAAAATTTATAATTTAACATGATATCAAAATTCGATTAATATGTTGTCCAATCTGATCTCATCCATTGGTTTGACACAAAACAAGATCCACCAATATGTATTCAAAAATACATTTGATTAACAGAATTATATCAACTTAACGGTTCTATTTATTTAATTTTTTTTTCTTCAGATAACTCATAAAACTTAGAATCATATAAATTTATAAATAAACGTTTAGATCAAAAATATATCTGGTTAATGTCATTAAAATTAAAATAATTTAGCTGTTTGTCATTACCAAGTTTATTTCAAACGCTTTAAGAAAATAGAATAACAATTTTTTTTCAAAACAACATGCATTATGTAAATTATTGAAAGTGATGATGTAATGCTATACTCAGAAGTGGATCTAAAATATTTCATGTGAAGCAGCTCACCTTCCTGGTCTATTCCTCAAATCATTAAGTTATATACCAAACAAGTTATTTAAATTTGAATTGAACGTATTTAAGTGATTTGACCATTCAAAAGTAAAATATTTTATCATTTTAAGTAAAATTTCTCCAAATATTTAATTCTATAGATAATATGTATTTGGATTAGAATGATTTCAAAATAAATGATGAAAGTAATAATATTTTTATTTTTTATAAAATTAATATTAATGTTATATGGATTTACAGCCATCCATTTTTTACATAGGGAACATTTAGATAAGGTGTAAGAACAAGAAAATAAATTTCAACTTTATCTTCCATATGTTATTATTTTTATATTAATTACATAAAAAAGTATAACATAGATGATCTTTAGTTGGATTCCTTATCCAATTGTGTCCACTAGTTAAAACATAAATGGATACAAATCTAAATTTAAGATTTAACATTATTAACTTTTCTTTGATATCAAAATTTTTTAATTCACTGAATTATAATATAAAGTAATAAATTATTATTACTTTACAAAGTAACGCCCTCCAAAGGTCAAAAGTAGAGGTAATGAGATTTGGTTTATAAATGATTTTGTATTATTTTATTTGAGGCTTCTCTCTACCTTGTCTATTTCTTAATACCAAAGAATAAAATCTTTAAACTGGTAAGAAAAATATAAAAATATTGTTAACCGTATTTGCCTATATATTTTTCTATATAAAAATCATTAAATTGCTCATATATTGTAATCTTTTCTTTCATTTGGGTTAAGAGAAAACAAAATGGATTCAAGTCATGAATCTCTTGATGATACTTCTAGCGATGGACGTGACTCTTCTATGAACATGAGCACCGATGATGAGAGGAGGAGTATACATCGCCATTCCAATCATCAAATTCAAAGGCTCGAAGCGTAAGATCTTACTTTAATTTAATCAATTTAGATTAATACTCATATATTAGATTCATGATTGATATTAATTTTTTTTTTTATTAATTTAATTATTAAGGTTTTTCAACCAGTGTCCTCATCCAGATGAGTCTCAGCGAAGTCAATTGGGTGCAGAGCTGAATCTGACACCAAAACAAATCAAGTTTTGGTTTCAAAACAAAAGAACACAAGCCAAAGTAATTTTTGTGTGTGTGGTCTCTATTGTTATTGAATAGGCATTATTATTTTTTAGTCAGGATTTTTTTGTTTATTTACCACCAGAAATTTTATACAGCCGTTACATATTATTTGTTGGTCAAACAGTTATATTAGTTTGGTTTATTAATTTTGGGTAAAAAATAATTTAATATTGCTGATATTGTTTTTTCATTATAGACTCATAATGAAAAAGCCGATAATGCACAATTGAGACTTGAAAACTTGAAGATCAGACAGGAAAACGAAGCACTAAAAATTGGATTGAGTAATCCAGTTCTTTGCCCTCCATGTGGTGGCGCTCCTTTAGGACAAGGACGTGACCACATTGTCCAACAACTGCGTTTAGAAAACGCACGACTTAAGCAAGAGGTGCGTTTTATTCACAATCATAATTATTTTACGATTAAGATTTGTAGTTTTACCACTTAGTTAAATTGAAATTTATCATCCGATATTAGTTATATTGATAAGATTCTTATTGACGTATGAAACATCACAAATTGTTTGGTATAATATTGATGTCTATATGATATGTTTTTTTCAATAAAAGTCAATTCTATATAATAAATAAAATAGCTAATATTTTTGTATGAATAACAACAGTATGCAAGATTCTTAAACATCCTAAACCAGCATAGAGGTAATACATTACCTAACGTTGATGCCTTAGCCTATCAACCTCGTCCAACACCAAACTACGGATCCGCCTCCAATGCTGTTCCGACCTCTTATGGAAGCTCCCCTAACCATTCAATTGAGCAACCAAACATACAAAGAGGACTACACCGTCAGGGAAACGTCACCATTACCACACCGCCTCAGCAGCGAGTTCCGGTACTACAGCGACATTTCCCACCCCTATCCCAAATTGACAAAGTGATAATGTTTGAAAAGGCGACAAAAGCGGTTGCTGAGGTTAAAGTTTTGATTCAAATGGAAGAACCAATGTGGAAGAAATCGACTATTGATGGTAGGCTCTTCATTGACCAAACCACTTATGAGAAGATGTTTACTAAAGATGGTCACATTAAAGGTCCAACTCCTCGCGTTGAGTCTTCTAAGGAGGCTGTTGTGGTTTCCATGGATGCTAGAAACTTGGTTGACATGTTCTTAGATACGGTACGTACTTATGCACTTTTATTCATAAGCTAAAATTTACAAATGAATAGCAAAACTTTAATATTGGTACTTAATGAAACTAAAATTCAGAAAATAATTATAAATAAAATAAAAATGTTTCTGATAGTCTAGATAACCACACTTAATTACATAACACAGATTTAAAATATTATATACTAATGTACAACAAAACAATAACCTACTTTATCTTATATTATGTAACTATAAGAAAAGATAAATTGAGTCCATATTTAAACGTCACAAATACATCGTTTATTTTTTTTAGGTTAGAAATAAAACGATGTCGTAAGTTAAAAATATTATTTTGAATAAAAAACTTATACTATATTATGCATTAAAAAAGATAAATCAGATGTATATGTGCCGATGAACTCCACATATACATCGTCTAATTTTTTTTTTCTACTTTGAAAATAAAACGACGTCGTAAAGTATTTTATCTTTTGTAAGTTAAAGAAATTGTTTTGAATAAAAAAATTATATTATATCATGTATTTAAGAAAAAGATAAGTCAGATGTATATGTGCCGATGATGCCACATATGCATCATCTATTTCTTTTTTTTAGTTTGAAAATAAAACGACGTCGTATGTATTTTATTTTTTGTAAGTTAAATTAAGATATAGTTTTGAATAAAAAACTTGGTATAAATTATTAAAAAACAGCACATCTACGTCGTTTATTTTTTTTCTTTAAATCTCGAAACAAAACGACGTCGTATGTACTTTATCTTTTGTAAGTTAAATATATAGTTTGGAATAAAAAACTTACAATTTCTATAAATTATCCAAAAACTCTACATCTATATCATTTATTTTTTTCTTTAAATTTGGAAACAAAACGACGTCGTATTTTTTTATTTTGTAAATTAAAGATATAGTTTTGAATTAAAACACCCTTGCCAATTCTATACATTTGAGACTTATAATGTTTTATGGGGTTTCTGTATATATTTATCTCTTTAAACATTGCAATCTTTTAACACAAAATATTGCAGGATAAATGGGCGAGGCTTTTCCCAACAATTGTCAACAAAGCTAAAACGATTTACGTGGTGGAACCACTGGACCAACAAGGACCAATCTCGAGTCTCAAACTGGTATGAATCTTGAAGTATTCTAAAATTAAATTTTTAACATATTAAACTTGTATAAAAATATATGATGAAAATTTGTTGGATGATAAATAAACTAGATTTATGAACAAATGCACATATTGTCACCATTGGTGCCAGCGAGAGAGTTTATGATCCTAAGGTCTTGCCAACAAATGGAAGGTGATCTCTGGTTGATTGTTGATGTGTCGTGTCATCCTCAAAACTTTGACTTTGACTTTGGGCTTACTGGTCCGAGTTGCTACAAACGTCCCTCCGGTTGTCTGATCCAAGGCTTCTCTGATGGTCGCTCTAAGGTCTCTCCTTCTCTTTTCTTTTCCATTTTTCTGATATATATTAAATGTTTTTAAATAGTTTATAGATATCTATATTGGTAACTTCTCATTCTCATACTATTATTAGCAGTTTCTTTACATTTAATTTTCAAGTTTTTATTATTATTCGATTTGTTAGAGTATATAACTATGATGCATAAATATGTGGGTAGGTCACGTGGGTTGAGCATGTAGAAATGAATGATAGAGTAAGGATGCAAGTGCATCGGCTTTTCAAAGACTTGTTGATCGGCGACTTTGGCTATGGAGCTAAACGTTGGACTCTTACTCTTGAGAGGATCTGTGAGAGGCTGTCTATCTTCTCTAGCTCTGCCTTGCCATCAGCTGACTACAATGGAGGTATTTATATTCTTACATTTATATACTTTAAACATTTATACACATAATCAAATGTGTAACAGCTTAAAAATTATCAACCTAGCTAGGCAATCGGGTGTGATAATAACCAAACTATTTATAACATTTTTTTGCATGAGCCATATAAATTATACAAAGATGATTTCATTTATGATTCTTTTAGTTGTAAAAACTGTGGAAGGAAGACTAAGTGTGCTGGCACTAGGAGAAAGAATGTTAAAGAAATTTGCAGGGATATTGCAGATGAATGACAAAACTGATTTCTCTCAACACTCTGAAACCAACTACAGTGGAGTAAGGATCTCAATGAGAGTTAATAAAGATCCTGGTGAACCTTGTGGTCTTATTTTCTGTGCTGGTTCATCTTTATCCTTGTCTCTTCCTCCTCTCCACGTCTATAACTTCCTTAGAAGTATTGAGAATCGTCACCAGGTAATTAATTATAATTGCACCAAATTTCATATTTAATCAGCTTTTTAAAATAAACAATAATATATATCATTATTATTCACTTTTTTTGTATGTAAAAAAAAGTGGGACGTTCTGTGCCATGGGATTCCGGTAACTGAGATGGCTAGGTTTATCACCGGAACAAATCCGAAATTTTTTGTGAATGTTCTCCAGGTATAGTATTATTACTCATATATTCAAGAAATCATTATATATATTTTACATGCAAGTTCATTAGCATTAACTATGACTAATGTTTATATGTTACAGCCTTCAAATCCAAAGATGGAGAATGGTGAGATGATGATACTTCAAGATGGCTTCATAGATGCATTAGGAGGTATGGTGGTTTACGCTCCAATGGATCCACAAACTGCATTTACCGCCATTTCTGGCAGTACTGATCCTTCCAACATTGCTATTCTCCCTTCCGGTTTCACCATCTCTCGTGTCAACCGTACCTATTCTGAGACCGACGATGGCCACAACAATGGCTCGACGCTTCTCACTGTGGCTTTCCAGATCCTTGTATCTGGTTCGATTCACACTAGAGATCTCAACCTGGAGGAGTCTGCTGCGACAGTTAATACCTTGATTAGCTCCACCGTTCAAAGGATTAAACAAATGCTTAACTGTGAGTGAGCAGTTCCAAAATCTCAACTTTTATTTTTTATTGCTAATAATAAGGTGAGAACATGATTCTCCGATGACTCTCTTATGAGCGAACTTTTTTTCATTTCTTTGGTTATTTTTGAACTTAAATACTTTGAGAATATTTTTTTAATCTTTTTATATACAACAAAGATACATACACTATACATAATATTTTCAAATGTGCAAGTATAGCAATATATTAGTGAGGAGGAATAAAAGCATATGCTTTAACAAAAGAAATCTTCTCTTGATATGTGTGTAAAAAAAAAACTAATATGTATTCTTTAGATTCTATTATAAATTTATCATATTTTATGACAAATTTAGATTAGAATCCAGAGAATACTTATTTGTTTAACCAATTAGAAAATATATATGGAATATAAAAAATGTATTATCTTAATATGCATGACTTAGAAATAAGAGTTATTACTTTTCACTTCAAGAAAACTAGTATTGAGTCTCTGCTATGCACGGGATAATAAATTTGTGTTTTAAGTATTGTGTCAAACTAATTTGAAAATAAAATATACACTGTTTAATAAAAAATTATTAAGTAAATAATTAAAATATTAAATTTGTATTGCTATTAATGATGAAATAAATAACTAATGAAAAGTCAGATAAAATAAAAACATGTATGAACACATTCAAATAATAAAGATAATAAGATCAAATTTTCAACACAAAAAACTCTCTAACATCCGTGATCCGGTTTAGGATCACATAGTCGGTTTGGGGTTATGGTTTGCCGAGTTTAGTTTAATGAAATGGTTTACCGAGTTTAGTTTAATAAAATGGTTTGTCAATCTTGGCCATGTCGGTTTACTATGACAATGAACCAAATAAATCAAACCATAGCAGTTGAACCGACCCGTGAACTGAGTTGTTGCTGTGGATTGAGTTTCCGGAAGTTTCAGAAAATCCAAATATTGCTGTGTGGTCTGATGGAGACTGTTGGGAGTTGGCTTTAATTGGGTTTGGAAGCCCAAAATAATTAATGAAATGATTAAAAAGAGTTGGGCTTGGAAACCCTACAGATTTTTAATTATGAATTAATTGGGTTATAAATTATAAAAGGCCTAAAGGAGTTAATAATTAATTAAAAGGAATTGGGCTTTAGAAAATTCTGAACTTTTAATTATTATTAAGTGATCAGTTTATTTGGGTCAAAAACACAAAGAGGATTTTTATTTAAGTGATCACAAATATGGGCCAAAGGAGTTAGGGTTTTAATAATGTGATTTGAGGAGATTTTGAGCCTAAAAGTCCAGAGATTTAATAAGTGATCAGGGTATCATTTAATTAAGTCACAAATCACAAAACCCTAGTTTTTGTTCTAATTTTCGTGGCCACCTTCAAAGAGGAAAAGAACGGTTCTAAAGATGGCTCAAAAAAAGAAAGTGAAGTCTACACATCAAGTTGGTGCAGACAGAACAAATATGTCATGATATAAAATATGTTTGACATTGCAAATCGATTGCAAAGGTGGTGATTTTTGTGGAGTTATAGGTAAGACTTATATCTAAATTTACAAATTTATGGATTTTAATTTATGTTCATATTCTAAGAGATATTCACGTTTTTGTGTGGTCATATATTGCATATGCGATTTAGATCAACGTGTATTCAAAGTTAGATCCCGAGTTGATCTATAGTTAGATCTTTGAGATATTTTGTGAGAAGCTTCTACACATCTGGTGGTTGATTTTCAACGGTTGGATTGTGAATTGGACGGTTGGATTTCGTTCTGTGACTTCATCTTTGAGGATGATAGTTTCTGTAAGTTTCTAATGTTATTTGAGTTTTAGGAATTTTCTGGAAATTTCCAGAATTCTGGGAAATCAGTTGTAGAGATCTCGGAAGTGTTTCTGGGGTTCATTTGAGTTGTTTAGTGTCTTATTGCTAAATGTGACCTTAAATATTTTAGGGGCATTTTTGTAATTTAGCAAGTCAGGGGCAGTTTGGTGTTTTCACACCTTCAGTGACTAAGGTGCGTGCATGACCATGGTTTGATAATTATGATTGGTCTTTATGAACATTTGATTTGATGGTCTTAATTGTGTGTTGTGTGAATGTATGTTTGAGTTTGTGTGGTATTTGAACTGTGTGTTTAATTGAGAAATTATTAAACCGAGTGTCGGTTTAATAATGGGTTTAAAACTGAGAAAAATTTGAGTACTGAGTTAAATGGTTTAAAATTTGAGTAAAACTTTATGTAAACCATTATTGAGTTTTGAGGTCTAGGCAGCGGGTGTTCTGAGTGAATTGTCTGACTAGATGGAGAACCGAGTGTACTGAGTGAGCACCAGTTTCTCGTAGAACGTGTGATGTTTGGGTGTAATGAGTTAACAACCGTTTATCACATGTAGACCAGTGTTGATAACTGAGTGTACTGAGTGAACACCGGTTACCATTATTCAGTTTTGAGGTCTAGTCAGCGGGTGTTCTGAGTGAACTGTCTGACTAGATGGAGAACCGAGTGTACTGAGTGAGCACCGGTTTCTCGTAGAACGTGTGATGTTCGGGTGTAATGAGTTAACAACCGTTCATCACATATAGACCAGGGTTGATAACTGGGTGTACTGAGTGAGCACCAGTTATCACACATTTGAGTAATTAAAATGAGAATTGAGAATTTGAGTAATTGAGAATTGAGTAATTGAGAATTTGAGAACATGAAATTAAATGATTTGAGGATCAATCGCTCTTGTCTACAAA
>KE158888.1:0-13406 GCA_000411055.1 Leavenworthia alabamica | reverse complement strand
GCCTGGGGCTAAGATTACCGGAGAGCCATCTTTACCGAGAGAAGGAGATGATAGCTTGGATAGATTTCTGAGTGAGGCTTTGAAACGATTTGCCCAGAGTAAGGGAGCTTCTGATGGGAGATCTGTCATGATTTGAGTAGAGACAGTGACCAATCTTGTGGCAGGAGTCGGAATTTCAGGGACTTGAGGAGCTTCAGCTCGAGATACTTTCCTTAACGTAGAAGACAAATCAGAGAGAGACGCCAGAGCTTGAGATCCAGGGTGAGAGGAAGGGATGAGTATCTCTGGATGAAGCTTGTGCAAACCCTGATGAGGAGATGCCAGATCTGAGATCTGAGGCGGCGGTGTGTCAGGCAGATCCTTTTAGAGGAAGAAGAAAAAGTAGATCTGAAGGAACAGATTCAAGAGGAACATGATTTGAGGAGGGGATGTCCAATGTAGCTCGATCCGGAGGCAGCTTGAGGCGGGGACGCCTGACATCAGCCACAGTGGAGTGGGAGTTCTCATCGGAGCGCATGAGGCTACTCCGGCGGCGGCAACAGGTTGAAAGATTGCCCTAATCACCTTTCACTATTTGCCCGAGAGAGAAAATAGCAACAGTGTTTTTCTTTAAACTTATAAAACATATTATTATTGTATGTATATATATCTCTTATTTTCAAAATCTATATATATAAAGTTGATAAGGTTCTCTTCTCATGAAACCACCTTATGACTTTTCTATGCTATTTTTTGATACATCAGCATCAATATTAGTTTCATTATTTATTATAATCATCATCTACTATCTATTTATTTACATGTCTAATCTTAAAACAACAACACTACAATATTTATATTTATTTAAATTATATTAAGTTTAAATTATGTTAAGTATAAATAAAAATAAAAAACATTTAACATCTATATTTATAGGTAATATTCATTCTATATTTAAAAATACATTATTGTCTAACAATAAACAACATAACATATTTTATCTCTCCGACCTATTTTTTTATAACAACATGAACCACATAGATCGCCAATTAGAAATTACCGAAAAATTGTAGAAAAATCTAAAAACGTCTTAAAATACAATTACAGAAGGGAGACTAAGATCAAATTCGATTCCACGAATTATTGATCTACACTATTGAAAAATATGATGATGCAAGTAGATTCAGGAGAATTTTTGAGACATAAATAAAATATACAACAAAGTGAAGAATCGTGAGATGCGGCGATCGATAATACTAACTGCCGACGGCGAATGAAAAACACATATAAGGATCTTGCGATCGATAAAATCTGATAGATAGGTCAAAAGTCATAGTTTTAGGTTTAACATTTGAATTATTAGAGGTTTTATGCATATGTTAACTACAAAAAAATAATTAAAACCAAAAAAATTATGAATATTGAATTCTTCTATTTTTGATCTACTACTACATTCTATTAATAAAGAAAAAATGTGTTTTTACACAAATCTAAGTAGTTATTTTAATAGGTTAAAACATATGAAAATTTAAAATATATAAAACAATCATAACAAAATACGATGATTAAGAGAAGAGAGAATAGAGAGAAGTTGTGGTGGTTGATGGAGAAGTGTTGCTTAAAGGACTACAAGTTACGGGGAGTGCAAGGAAACTTTTTGTTGTTACCGTTGATGGGAGGATTGTAGTGGTGAGTGTTGTAGTAGAACCGACAAATATTTGGACCTTGAAAATTTCTCAAGGACTTGAACCGATTTTAGTTCATGTTTACCAAAATTGAATAAATCGAATTTTGCTAACGTAGTTTTTTTGGTAATATACTAATATTATACTTTTATTTTTTATAAAAGAAATTTTTTAAATCATTTTTCTCATTTTTGCTGATGAAAATGTATATTATAAAAACATATAAATTTAAAATTTTTAATATGGATTAGAGATAATATAAATTCGTAAACCGAATTCCGTCCGAAGGGCGGATTAATTTCTAGTAATAATATAAAGGGCAATTCTCAAAAATACCAGTAAATTAACTTTAATTTTCATAAATACCATCAAAATTAATTTAAGATAAAATTACCATTTAATAATTCAATTAAATTAAAAATTAGATTATATTTTTGAGAAATTACACAAAACTCAAACAATAGATACTAAACCAATCACTAAATACTCAACCCAAATAATAAAAAACTAAACTCAACCACGAAATACTCAATCCAAACATTACATTAAAAATATGATTTTAATAAAAAATGGTATTTATGTTTAATTAAAAAATTAATGTAATTTTGTCTCAAAAACTATAGATGATGGTATTAGAAGGAATTACTCTAATCTATATCATATTAATATTAAATATTAATTATAGAAGTACTAATTATTCTATATTTTTGTTTGTTTGGTCGTGTTGATGTGTGTGTTGGGTGAAAGTTTAAATTAAATTAAATTCAAGAATTACCTTAAAATTATTATTTTTGTAGATTAGTCGACAGGTTGATCTTTCAATTCAATGATAATATAGTGATCTAATCATTTAATCAATGTATTGGTCGACAGGTTGATCTTTCAAACATCATGCATGTATTAAGACTTAAGACGAACCTGTATACAAGCACGTTATGGCTGGTAAGTACTAGTTAGCTAAACAAGTCCATGCCAATAACTCTTAACAAACTTTGTATTACTATTTCTTAATGAGCTAGTAGTAAGCCCATGCTATGCATGGGAAATATAATTATGTTTATTAATGAATATTACGGTCGACAAAAAAAAAAGACATTTTGTTTTCTAAAGTTCGACCGACCTCAAGTCTTTTGTTATAATAATATCAAGCTAGCCCTTTGCAAATACGTGCTTTTAATTTTAGTCAGATACATGTAATTTTCCGAACCACAAAAAAAATTCATTTTTTGCCAAGGTAACTAAACCGGCCGGTACGGAATCTGTATTTATTTTTTAAGTCTCAAAAATAAACCGGCCGGAACGAAATATGTATGTCTTAGAAAATAAAAATAAAAATAAAAATAAAGTAAAGGTGTTTCAATTTATCACCGCACATCTTCTTCTTCTTCCTCTTCACGGCGACGCCCACGAAAGAGTAACAAAATAAAAGCTTCTCTTCTTCTTCAATCTTCCTACCATAACTCTGCAAAATTTCATGGTCTTTAAATGAAGGCTAGTAATTTCATATGGCCTTCCGCACCACCTAGATTCACTATCACCACACCTTATCCACACCCTCACTTACGCCTTACCTCACGCGCCGCCCCTTTCTTACAAGTGAAAGCCTTCCAGCGTGATGACTTTGATCGTTTCGCTGATAACGTTAAGTCTGGTAAAGCTTGGAGAGATGCGTGGAGGACTGCTAACGATGGATTTGAGCAATTCGTATTTGAAGCTAAAAAGACCGCTGAGCGAATTGATCGTCAGTATACGGTTTCTCGTCGATTTAGATCTGTTGCTAGCTCCGCTGGTGATCGTGCTCGTGAGATTGATCGTGAGTTTGGGATCAGTCCTCGTGTTCGAAGCTTATCTGCTGATTTTAGTAGAAATTTCCCCAAGGTATTAATTCTTTGTTGTAATGAGTTTTGTTATTAAAACTGAATTTGATAGTGAGAACTGAGAAACATATGAACTCAATTTTAGGCTTTTGTTTACAAATTGATTTAGATTCTCTTCCATTCTCTTAGTATATTCTTGAGTTTTCATTGTTGCTTTTGAGTTGGATTCTTATATATACACTGACATGTTGAATCATTCATACTTGTGTTTGATCTAAGAGTCATCAGTAATGTTTGAGTCAGTCATCAGTCTAAGATTTGAATTCAATTTAATGTTTTTGTTTACAAATTGATTTAGATTCTTATCATAGTAGATTCTTGGGTTTCCATTGTTGCTTTTGAGTTGGATTCTTATATACACACTGAGATGTTCAATCATTCATATTTGTGTTTTGTTAGACAAAGCTTACATGATGACTCTTGGATGCTTGGTTAGGTTAGGATTACTTCTTATGTATTCACTGAGATGTTAGTTTTATAGAATTATTTTGTGTTGTTGTGATAGACACGAGTTTTGACCAAATCTTTGCTTTGTGCTGAGTTTTTTATCCCTTGTTTTTGGGTAATACAGTACAGGAAGCAATTTAGTGAGTTCTTGAATACGCCTCTTGGTGGAAGTTTTGCTGTAAGTATCTTTAATTCCTTATAACAAGTTCAGGCTTGTGAGAACTTGTCCGATTTATATAATCTCATTCGATGGGTCTCATTGAGGAACTTAACTTACAAAAGAAATTATACTTTGATGACTTATATACATGATTTTCAATGAATCCCATTTGATTTTTTGTTTTCAGACTATTTTCTTTCTTTGGTTTGCTCTTTCTGGATGGCTATTCCGAATTATAATAGTAGCTACTTGGGTTCTTCCTATTGCTGGTCCTCTTCTCATTGGTGCAGTGGCCAACAACTTTGTCATCAAGGTATACCAAAAAAAACACTCAACTCCTTTGTCTACATTCTTCAATTTAGTATATGATACTACATGAAAGCTATCGAACCAATCGTTATAATATGTTTGGTACTTTACAGGGAGAATGCCCAGCATGTAAGAGACAATTCATAGGTTACAAGAACCAAATCATCAGATGTGAGGGATGTAGGAACATAGTGTGGCAACCACAAGGAGACTTCTTCTCAAAAGACAGCGATAACAACAACAGGGGCAACTCTAAAAAGCCACCTAAGTCCCAAATCATTGATGTTGATTTTGAAGAGAAATGATGATTAAAGAGAGACAGATGAAGAAGGCAAGAATGAAACAGGAGGATTCTCTACTGTTGCACTAATGTTGTTTTTTTGTCTGTATTAATCTGCATCTTTGTGTTGTGTACATGATAAGGTTTGTTTGTTAGATGAACAAATGTAGTTTCCACAAGCCAGACTTGATTGAAACTACCCACAATATTTTTCCTCTTAAGACAAGTTGTATTACAGAATAGTTTACATCAATATTATTTGTCTGTTTTTTTTGATAAAATGTGAATTATATTTCTTATGGAATAAAGAGTAGTTTGTTACAAAAACTTTAGCGGCAAGCCGTTACAAAGGTAAAAAAAAATTAAAAACCTTGTGAAACACTTGATAGAAATTATGAAGGAGAGTTTGGATTCTGAATTTGTGAACCATACGCTTAGAAGTTGGTGACACCCTTTCTTGTGTCTTCTGGCCAGCAAAGTGTCTCGGATATTTGTTTGTTTACTTAACATGTTATAAGAGTGTGCTTTAATGAAACCACAATTTTTAGTATACAATCAGAAAAATTTGTGAAGCAGCTCCATTTGTATTTACTTACTATACCAGGAAATTTACATGTTCAGAACAAAATGAAAATGAAGTTTTTGTTTAATGAGAAAAATGTCAATTTATATGTTTTATATGAGTGGAATTTAAAAATTTAGATTCTATTTGTTTCTCCGTCCAAATGATGTATTTAAGTGGAGATGATTGTTGATGTTTGTTTTGTAACAAATATTAAATATTTAAATGTGGATGTTAGTTTTATAAAAAATATTAAATATTTAAATGATTTATTGAAATGAATATTTTGAATGAGTTTTAAAATTTAGGCTAAATATTAACATCCATTTGGATATTCTAAATTTGATCATTTGGATGGTGATAATTTATTTTTAATTTATTTTAAAAATAAAATAAATATGTAAAAATAGAATGTAATTACAACACAATTTCCAATCAAAATAAGTAAACACAATGTTTTGTAAAAAACGTGAATACACAATTTTCTCCAAAATCATAGAAACACATTTCTTTCATAAAAACACAGAAATAAGTTTTCTCTTACAAAACGCGAATACACTTTTTCCGCCAACAACCCTAAAAAAACAAAAAACACGAAAACATGTTTTCCCGCCAAAAAGACGGAAACACGTTTTCGGCCAAAACGTGAAAACACGTTTTTTCACAAAAAACGTATAACACTTTTTTTTGTAAATGCATAGAAATACGTTTTCCTGTAAAAGACACAAAACTATGTTTTTCTGCTAACAACACGGAAACATGTTTTCCGCCAAAACACAAAAATATATTTTCTCATAAAACATGCAAAACACGTTTTTCCGTAAAAAACGTGCAAACACCTTATTTCATAAAAAACATAAACATATTTTTCTATAAAAATGAAGAAATAAGTAGTCATGCCAAAAATATAGAAACACATTTTCGTATAAATAACACGGAAACATATTTGTACATAAAGAAACACAAACATAATTTTCCACAAAAACATAAAAACATAATTTTTAAAAATACAAAAAATACGGAAACTAATTTTCTACTCAAAATACTAAAACACAATTTTCCACCACTTAAATACAATTTTTGACTAAAAACAATGAAATAGAGTTTGCGCCTAAAAAACACAAACATATTTTTCTGTTATCAATGTAAAAAAATAATTTCAAGCAAATAATGTTGAAACAAATTTTTCAGTCAAAAATAAGAATATACTTATTCTAGCCAAAAACATGTAAACACAATTTTCCGCAAAAAAAAATAGAAACATAATTTTTTGCTAAACACAAGAAAATATATTTTTCTACCAAAATCATAGTTTTTTGCCAAAATAGACACAAAATTTTCTACCAAAAAAGCGGAAATATAATTATCTGTCAAAAATGCTGAAATATATTTTTCCGTCAAAAATATAAAACATATTTTTTTGTAAAAAAAGTAGAAACACAATTTCCTACTAAAATATAGAAAATTATTTTCTACCAAATACATCCAAACATAATTTTCAATCAAAAATAGAAAAAATACAATTTCTCGCAAAAATGCTGAAATAAAGTTTCCGAAAATATAATTTGTGGAAAAATATAATTTCAACAGTAAACAAACATCAATTATCATTTTCATATAAATGACTTATCTAAATGAAAAATAAAAAAATCAATAAAATAAACATCTAAATGACTTTTTTATATAAAATTTTGTATAATGAATTTAAATAATAAACACCAGTGGTCTAGTGATATAATAGTACCATGCTGCGGTACAGACCTAGGTTCAATGTGTACATAAAGAATTTGGCTTAAGCAATGGTTGGGTCCTTTGCATTCATCTGACTATTTTGGATATTAGTGCCGCACATCTGAGCTCATTTTTTTCTTTTCTGTCTGTAACAAAAATTTTAATCATGTATCATCTTTTTCATAAAAAGGTTCAAACAACATATTGTTGGATGATACCTTTTATAGCTTCCTCTTGATTGTTACTGTTGGATGAAGTTTCCAATTGACCTCTTTCACATGAGACAATATCTCTCGGTTCCATAGGATCTTCTTCCGCCATATTTAGTGACGTAACTCCCGCTTCACTAGATATATCCAAGAACACATTTTGCTCAGCAAAACCTAACAAATATAGAATGGAAACTTGGAAAAAGGAATTAGAAATTGAAGGAAAAGTGCAAAGCATTATTTGGTGCTTTTGCGTCTGAAAATTTTGACCGATCGGCACGCGTGAAGTGGACGGCAAATCAATGGTTAATTTAGGATATGTGAGTCGTTAGTGACTCTGCACTGTCTTTTTATATATTTCTTTACATGATTTTTGGACCGACACGGCGCCGTTTCTACGATTCACAGTTCATATCCCGACCTTATTGCCAAAGTGAAAAGCAAGAGCGATTCCTATTGATACCATAAAAGCAGATTCATATAGTGTTTACTTACGTTCATTAGGTTAACTTTATTAAATCATTACAAGTAAGAACCAAAAAATATGAAGCTTTAAAAATATGGTTACCACAACTAGATTTAACAATTAGACAAACTAAATGTGGTCATTACTTCTAACATTTTCATTATTGTTTTTTATAATCGTTTTCTTTGTTAAATGTGTTAAGCATACTAATTTCCATAATATGTTCACGTATATATATCAATATGTGTAATACTTAGTATTATTATTATTTTTTTTTTCATAAAATACTTTGAAAAATACATAATATTGTTATTGTTAAATGTTTCAGAATAACGAACAAGTTATTATATAATGCCTTGACAAAAGCTGTAAACTTAGAGATGCTTACCATCATGAAGTTTCTTTTACTCTCATCATCCGTACTCCCAATATGGCCTCAATCTTTTAGCTTCAACTGTAAGTCAGTAAGTGAGTCATTCTTTATCTTGATTCTTATTCCCTTAGACATACTAAGATTTGGTCCAGAGTCTTTTACACTAGGACCAAGGAGGATCTTTGATTCTGCCATTTTGACAATCTGCTCAAGTTTCTTTTTAGTAATCTCGACTAACTTCAATGGACCAGAAAAGTCTTTTGCAATGTTCAGAGCTTTCTTGTAATACAATACTGAGCCAAGTCTTTCTCCCAATTAAAAGAAAGAAATTGCAGCAAATGCTTTTACATCGTTATCATCCATGTAGCATTGTGCAGAAGCCAACCAGAATGCGAATTTAATGTCATTGTTCTCTGTTTTTCTCGCTAGTCCCATGAAGAGAGTACCTTGAAGGAAATGAAGATTTGATGGAACTTCGTTTTCCCCACTGATCAAAATTGAATCTTCAATCATCTCCAAGGCCTTGATGTGATCTCCTTGATCGTATTAACGTTGAGCAAGTAGGTGTTTTGGTATGTCCTTAGTAGCTTCTGAGAAAAGAGGGACGAGAAGGCTCCATGTTCAAAGGAAAGTAACGATTGATTCTCAAAGCTTCTTGAGCTTTTCTTGATCGCAGGCGGCAACGTTAACGGAGATTGATGATAACAATTTATTAACAACAAGATGAAGCTTTTATCACGTGTAATCCACATGACAAGCTGTTGAAGCTTTCATTACGTGAGATCCACGTGACAAGAGAGACAGAGAAGAGAAACCCAATTCCACTGGGGAATTGTGTCGAGCACCTTGTGGGCAACCCTTGGTTTGACTAAATTACACAAATGACTCGATTTAATTGCATCAAACCCAAAATTTGAGTGCATAACTCGAACTGGGGATGCGAAGGTGTTCATGTTAGGATCATATGATTTGTTACTAAGGAGTAAGGAGTAAGGACCAAGGATGAATTAAAAGAAGACAGGCCCAAATGGTTCAGAGAGGTTTATGTGAAATATTTTGATATGAATATGGTAACACTTACAGCTCTTAGAAGCAAAAGCAGAGAGGAGCTTAAGCATTAAGCTCATTTATATTAAATTGATAATATATAATTATATAAAACAGTTATAAAATACATTAATCTAATTAATAAGAGTAAAATTGTATTTTTATATTATCCATATTATTATAATTGTAGTTGTTCTTTTAAAATTTTGCGATTATGTTAATATTAATAATATAGCAAATTTTAATAGCATCTATAGAAAAATAATCTAATTAATAATTGTATTCTTATATTATAAAAATCATTATAACTATATTTGTTCTTTTAATATTTTGTGAATATTTTAATATTAATAATTATAAATTTATAACAAATTTTAATAGCATATATAGAAAATTAATCTAATTAATAAGAATAAAACTATATTCTTATAATTTTAAAATTCTCTATACTTAGGAAAAACTCCTTTATATAGCAGAGACTTATAGGAGCATTTAAAAAACATTGTGGTCATTTTTATGCTCACTTAATATAACATGATTGGCTCTTGAAGAGCATTAAACTCATTAATATGATCTACCAATCAGACCCAGTAGAAGCACAAGGCTAACTCCAAAACTATTTCCACGTGTTTTATTTATTTTTTAATATTATTATAGATTTTTAACAAAATATTATTCCAAAGATTAAAAATTTATATTGTAATTATTAGGTATGGGCAAAATATTAGTTAGATTCGATTTGATCCGGTATTTGAATCGATTTGAATAAAAAAAATTCGAATATTCGTATTTTTCGAAGCAAATCAAATAGCAAAATCTAAAATTCGTAAAAACGAATCAAATATCAAATATCACTGTTAGAAAGATAGAATATTCCTTTCGATTCGGATGTTTATATATATTTAAGTATATTAAAATATATAATTATAAATATATATGTATAAACAAAACAATTAAAAAAGTTGGATGATTATGTTGATTTATTTTCTAAATAAGTTTTTGTGTTCTCCATGTTATCACGAATATCGAATATTTTAAGAAAATATATTGTTCGAAAATTCAGATATTTTGAAAATATTTTTGTATATATTAGGAAATTATGATTTAACAAATCAAAGTTAAACAAGAAACGAATAGAATCGAAGCAAATAGTTAACGAATAATACAAAAAATTCTGAACATTCGAATTTCTGATTATTCGAAAATTTTCGAATCAAAACGAATCACAATATTAACTATTCAATGAAAACGAATCAAATCACGAATAGTCGAAAAAATTTGAATATTTGCTTCGTACCTAAACCTAATAATTATGTATTCACAGTACCATTGCTAGATTTTAAGAAGGCAACGTTAGACAAAAATAAATTAGCTCATAAAAATCAACAACTAATAGTATCATTCCAAATAAATATAAAAATAAATTAAAAAATATTAGTTTCTAAACATACAATTTTTTTTTCTTTTTATTCGAACAAAATCATTAACTAAACATTTAAAGTCTATATTTTTAATCAATTCTATTATTATAGACAAAATAGATAATTTCTCATCAAATCTATCATCTCTAGAAATATCATATTGTTTATCATTATTTTCTATAAATTTAACAAGAGTTTTAGATTTTTTGGAATACGTGAATAAATCATTCTCTTAATATATAACTATTTCTTCATCCTTTTTCTCCTTTTTTATCAACTACATATAACTTGCTGTTTTTCATGTTTTCACACTTAAAAAACATATCTCTAAAATAAGTGAAACATCAAATAACATTAATCAATCACCATTACTTACTCATCAAACATAAATCAAACAAAAATAATAATATTATAAAAATTGCTTATTGTAATTAGTGGATAGAATGTTAAACCCTCTCAAAATTTAAAAATGGTTATAGATGAAATTCGAGAACGAGAAAAATTAAAAAGAATAAAAAAATAGCAACCTAATATTAAAGATAAATTTACCATTTTTGAAAAACTTTTCTAAATAATATATGTATTATTGTATGCTTGATGGAATATTACATATATTATATATATCATAAAACATAATATTATTGATTTAGAAAGAAAAAAGACCCTAGGCTTTGACCTCTTTGACATCTATCTAGCCAACGATCCCTCTTTAGTCCATAGCAATATGGATATTTGTCATAGGCACAAACACATAATTAACAAATAATTTAAGAAGAAAGGCTTCAATTTTTTTTTTAAATTGGTTAAAGAAAAAAAATCTAAAATCTAATGTCTAGGACCCACAAATATTACGAGAGGGCCTGCCACTGATCTGTGTATTCAAAATAAAAATGGGAAAAAAACTAATCTAACATTAATATTAATGTTAATTGCTTGTTTAACATAGTAAATATTAGTGTTAAATGAGTTTTGCTTACCCTTAATTGTTTTTGATAAAAAAAATATTTACGAAATTACTATTAATGAAAATTAGAAATAATTAGATTTTTCTGTTTTTTAATAAAAAAAAAACTTAATTACAACTTTGTCACCGCGCTAAATAGTTGTGATACAGAAACTCTGTGAATATATGTTATCGCAGATATTTTTCTGTAGCAGATTTATATGATATTGCAGATTCTTTATTTTCCGCATATTTAGCAAATTGTTTGGTTGCAGATTTTGTAATATGATGCAGATTTTTTGTTTTTTCACAGATTTTTATTTTATTTTTTGTGCGTTGTGGTAGGTTTTTATATTTTCTAACAGAAAAAAAGTTGTACAGCGGATTTAAATTTTTCCGCAGATTTGTTTAGCAGATTATTTTTCCAGCCGCAGATATTCTATTTTAGTTATCGCAGAGTTGATATTTTGTTTATCATTTTTCCCTAAGATTAATTACCAGTCTAATACTTTAGTTATACCAGATTTTTTCATAGTTATAGCAGTTTTTTTATTTTTTAAAATTCATTCAATGAGTTACCGCCGAGTTCTATTTTCATGTTACCGCAGAAATATTTACAGCAAATTGTTTACTAATCTAACTTTTATATAGCCGCAGATTTGTACCGCAGATTGTTTTACAATTTTCCTAATTTTTAGGTGATATTTTTGAAAACTTGTCAAAGTAAACCCTAGGTTTACCAACGAAATTTTTATATTTTTCATGGCCGTCATCTTCTTCTACAACGTTTTTTTCATTGATTTTCACTAATTTTTTTTTGTCATTATGGTTCAAGTAATCCTTGTGTCCGGAAAATGGATTTTCGAAAAGAATAGATGGTTATTCATTGTTGACAGTGAAAGTGGTAGTCGAGTGCTTGTAATTAATTCAGCAACAACTTATGAAGGTTTCATTGCTATGGTATACGAAGATTATGGATTTGATGACAGAGCATGTGATGTAACGCTAAATTACATGTTGTCGAAGAAAATTTTCAAGAATTAACCATTGGATACACCTCCTGTTTTTATTGGTAATAACCGCCAGGTTCAAAGTTTTTTCAGTCAATCCAGATCAAAATCAATTAGGTTATGTGTTGAAGTGAAGGAGAAACTTATTTCTAAATCGAGAGAGGTTGATAATGATGATTATGGGTCAATTAAAACAGGAAAAAAACACCTATATACTGTAGACGCAGAGCATGAATATGCGCCAGAGGATGGTGATGAAGATGTAAATGATGATGAAAACACCCGATTTGATTACTGTGATGATTCTGATGGAACTGATTCGGATGATGAGAACTTTAGCATGTTTGGGATGCCAGCGGATGAAGCAAAGGGTTACGCCAATGTAACTAAGAATGAAAGCAATTCTGATGTTTACGTAAACCAATCTAATGAGTCACCGGATTTTATGAATTTAGAATTGTCTTCGTTGAATTTAGCTGTTGGACAATATTTTGCTACAAAGGAGCATCTACAGACAAGACTAAAAATTTTAACAGTGGTACAGAAGTTTGATTTTCGTGTTAAGTACTCTACACCTTAATTACTCATTGTTAAGTGTTGGGTGAAAGGATGTACGTGGCATTTAAGAGCATCACCAGCTGATAACGATGCTAAATTTTATGTACGTGTGTATGAACCTGAACATACTTGTTCAATTACATTGCGGTATGCATCTTCTTGCAAAGCAACACCAGATATACTTGGAGTTTTGTACAAAGATTTTGTTGGTGGAATAGGTCCAACCGTTAAGCCAATGCATGTTGCTGAGTGATGAGGCCATCCAGCCTGACATCATGATGCCGAGACAAGAGCCGCCCGTAACCCGGAGTAAGGCCGACCGTATCCCAGCCTTCACGGACAGTCCCAT
>KE158887.1:115224-143785 GCA_000411055.1 Leavenworthia alabamica | reverse complement strand
TGGCAGGTGAATGCATTCAGAAGCATGATGCATGAAGATATGATGGTGGGTGCATTCTCACATTCAACAGCAGTAGGAAAACTACGGAAAGACTTACCAGATGTTCCAGTTGATGCTCGTTTAGATTTCCCTCGTTATTCTTTGGAAGAAGCAGAAGCTGTATGCTATTACTACCTTCGGTAAGTCAATTATATATCTTAAGAGATAATAATACTCAGCTTTACTGATCACAACTATCAAACCCAGTGTTTTCTTACTTACGAATGGATCTAAACCTAATATTGATTTGACGTACGATTGATATGATATGGTTACAGGCAAAGACTAGTTAGACGTGAAGTATTCTCAGAAGAAAACTGGAAGAAGATATACTATTTGGCTAATGGAAATGGAGCAGAGATGCGTTGGTTAGTCCCTTTCATGCGTTGAGACAACAAATAGACAAAGAGAAGAACAAGTTTAGAGAGTTTGGTTTGTGTATCAGAACTCTGAAAATGTTTTCTCATTCCAACATCTCTTCGTTGCTTCGGTTTAATACAGAGTCTCCAACAGATCGAGAACTTTGAAAGAGCATGGAGAGGCAAAACAGACATAGTCCTGTTTCAGACAAAATAGACAAGGAATGATGCTTGGCTACTTTTACTTAAATCTTTATAAATGCTACAACATAATCTTCAACATTATGGACCAGAGTAAGCAAACCAAATGCTTTTACCTGCGTAAGCGATGGTCACACCCGATATCATTCGTCCTAGAGCTGCCAAGAAGTAAAGACAGAGCACAACCTAAAAGATGAAGATAGTCAATGACAACATAGAATTTTGCCACTATGTAAAACTTGAAAACTTGCATTGCATCAGTACAGTAATGGGTCTTTCATCAGTTAAATGCTCGAGTTTATTTAAATACTTTGCCATTAAAGGCATTGTAAGAAAATAGAAAGAACTTGCCCTAAGAAAGAGCCTCTTGTCGTGTCCTGTCGCAGCCACCCGTAGAACGGATTCAGCTGCTCCAACAGTATTAGCTAAGCGAGCAACAATGTTACTGGCTGTCTCCTGTGATATTTGCCACTCTAATGGATCCACTGGTACACTTCACACAAAATTTGTTACTTTGTAAATCATCTGATCTTAAAAGGATGAAATAGTCAATCAGTTACACTATTATGGTTGATGGTTTTATACATTGATTAGAGAAGAAGGATGAAAGTGATAGAACTATGAGGAAGATCAAAAGCTGATGATACATTCACAGAAAGAAATGCTTGATCTTCGAACATTGTCAGACTAAAAAAGTATCATTTGAGCAATGAAGAAAATCAAACATTTACACAATTATATGAAACTAAAAGACACTCAAATTGAATCAGAACAGATCAAACAGCTTAATTAGGTGGAATCTTACGAGAGATTGAGTTGACGAAAAAGAAGGCCGAGAATGGCGAGAGAGGATAAGAGAACGATGAGAACGTCAGAGAAGAGGGAGAGAAGAGTTGCGTTACGATTAGAGCAATGGTGATAGACAAGTGTCCCGCTTATTAACAATCCTATCGCCTTTCCCATTTCCCCCATCTCTCTTTGAATTTTCCCGGAATGTTTCGTTCCGACATTTTCTTTCAGATGAAACAGCTACCAGTTTCGGTTTGAATTTCTAATTTGGTGGTCTGATTTCAGATCCGATTGTGACAAACCAAATTTAGGTTCGTTATTGCCGAATTTGGCTCCGAGAATCTGACCAAGTTTGGTGGTAACTGGTAAGTCTGACCAAGGTTGTGTTATGTTTGGTTATTTCTGAGTCGCTGAGCTAATCCCAAGAAACTTGGTTATGTCTGAACCACTGATAAGCCTGGCCCACATCAGAAAAAAGCCCAAGTTATCTTAACGGACCTTTCTCTTTAAAAACCCAAGTTATCTTAAACGGACTAAGAAAATGTGTCTTTGACATTATATTACAAATAAAAGTTAATAGAGTAAACATAACACTGTAACAGACATCCCAGTAGTTGTTTAACAAAGCCAAATAAGCCAAGGATGAGTTATATTAACCAGGTCCAACTTTAGGGATATCATAGTGCTCACTCATGTTAGCCAGATACTGATTGAAATCCTCAATCCTGTTACGGTGAGACTTGTTCGCTTCTTTAGCTAGCTTCTGCACATCCAATCTCCGTTTCTGCTCTATGTATCGTCTTTCTGCAGGTGTTAAGTGATCATCATCATCATCATCATGCTGCGAGTTTGCATCCTCGCTAACCTTTTCACTCCTGCCTGATTCTTCATCTTCTTCTTCTACTTCAATAAGTTTACTCAATGCTTCTGAGTTTTCTCCTACAATCAAATCCCATATAGCCAATCAAACAACATGTCACTTTTCCTGTTTCATTAATGTCAAGTGTGGTTATGAGAATAAAGCAGTCATGACTACCTTCAATAAGTTCATGTTCAGTAACTTTAACAGCTTGTTCTTCCTGTTTCTTATGTTTCTTCTTCTTCTTCTTTACTCCACCTGCTTTCACATCCAAAGCCTTCCCTTTTAGCTTTAGCTTCCCACCAATAACATTATCGTATGCTGACATCTCTTGGCTGCTAATATTACCAAAAAAGAACAAATTTAGATTTACGTACTGAAAGCCACAATCCAGACATTCAAATGTGAAGCTCTTTTCACATTGATGTGGTTCATTAACAGACAAAGATTTTGTGCAACAAACTCAAGCAAGCAAACGGAGAGCAGAAATCATCAGTAAAAGATAATCAAATCAATTTACAAGGTTCCAAAATCTCTCTGTTAATATGCTCAGATGAATAAAAACATCAGGAGATGAATCAGAGATTCTAGACCTAGGTCTTAAACACAACTCAAGCTTATCAATCAAACAAATATAGAGCCATTGTAGATCTATACTGTATCAACACAGAATCCATAACATCAACCCCTATTAATCAACACAGAATCCATAACATCAACCCCTATTCTTCATGGATTCCCCCATATACAGAAACAAAAAATCGACGCATAAGCTCAATCAAACTCAAAACCCTAATCAAATCAAATCACCTGAAATCGAAGGAGGAGCTGCTGAATGCGAGAAAGAGAAAATTTTCGTTTTTTTGTAGAGAAATAATAAAAATGGGGTTTACTATGAAATTTAAAATTTCCATTAATAAAGCCCAATAGGCCCAATTTGTTAATTTCCCATAGAACGATGTCGTATTATCGAACAAAACCAAGAAATTCGAGTAAGGGATTTCAAAATTGGTTGTCCTCTTTACCTGGCACTGTACCTCGGCAACCCTAATTCCCGTCGCCGGAACTTTTGACGACGCCTTCTGCTGGACTAATTTGTATAAAACTAAGGGATAAAGATGTTGAGTAAAGTCTCCTCAAGTGGAGAGCTCTTGAGAAATTAGTAGGGGGAAGCTATCTGTTTTTTAATGTACTATTTGTTCAAGGATTACAAAAATTGAAGTCGCTTATACTCGATGTAGCTAATACAACACACTAAAAAAAGAAACTCATAAGAATCCGAATCATTGGAGAATATTCGTTTCTAACATTTTCAAGAGGCAGATGACGGATCCGTCCCACTCTTAACGGCAGACCAAAATTGGGAAATACCTCTGGTAACGTGAGGCAAAACGGCGTTAATTCCGTTAAGTGCCGCACCAGAAGCTAAACCTAACACAAAAGTCTCAACGTATCCAGGTTTCATCTCCAGCTTGGCGTCGACGACGGCAAGCCTTCCATTAATGGCATCGATTTTCCTGGCGTCGGTTACAAGCTTATCCTTACTAGAGGCATTTTTGGAGGACGAAACGACTCGGACGAGTGCGTTTTGTAGGTCTTCGATGACCTTAACTGAAGCTTCAGCTGGTTCTAACCCTCGTTTCTGGTAGTGAGAGATTAGTTCCGTAGGAGTTGGGAATTTCCTCGATTTCTGCTTTTGTTCTTCTTTGGTTTCCTCCGCCGCGTTTTGTGTCCCCGGTTGCTTCATCTTCTGCGCCGGCGAAACTAATATCTCCTGCCTGGGAAACTCTATACTCTTATGTCTTATCTACAAAATTACTTGATTTTCTAATTTTTTATTTACAAGTTTGGGTAATATTTTTTCGTGGACCGTTTGTTGGGCTTTCTTGGGCCCACATATATTGTGATATTAATATGCTTAGCTTAGTTAGTGATTAATTTAACCTAACGTTCATGATAAACTTCAACATATAAATATATACATATATACATATATGCACTCAATCTCTGTTTGCAGCAACTGAAGACGACTATGCAGCCACTAGCAATTCAAAAATCTAACAGAAGATCTTTGTTTGAGTCCAAGGAAGAAGACAACAAAAAAAGAGACACAGAAACATCAAACACTTAATGATATTTACATATAAAAACAAACAAACAAAACTCTAAAAAGAGATATTTTTTCTTGTTTTTAAATGGTACTGGAAGTATTACCAGCATAAGCTGATGAAGCACCTGATGAGTAAGCATTTGAGTTGTCTCTCGTCTCGGGACTAGACAAGCCATTAGAATAAGAAGATGGGTTTGTGTAGTTGTGTATATCCACTTTCTCAGGCTTTGTTTCCACAGGTTTTCTCATTGTCAAATCCATGAAATCAGAAATCAAACCTGGTTTAGTTATTTTCCTGTAATCTATATCCTTCTCCCCTGTTAAAAACCTCACTACTGTGGACATAGTTGGTCTTAACTTAGCACTATCTTGCGTGCACAAAAGACCAATTTTTAGATACCTACAAGCTTCTTCTGTGTCATAGACTCCATTTAGTCCTGAATCAACAAGTTCACCAAGCTCATTCTTCTCGTAAAGTCCCCAAGCCTGTTGAATATAAACAGAGATTATCAAGTAAAATCATCTGATAAAACACACAAAGAATGTGAGATTGAGACATTCAAAGACTTACTCTTTCAAGAAGATACTGATATCCTCTAGGTAACCTGGAGTTTTTGTTACTTCTTCCACTGATTATCTCCATTAAAAGAACTCCAAAGCTGTAAACATCAGCTTTACGTGTCAACTGTCCTCTAACAGCATACTCAGGTGCTAAATAACCACTGCTCAAAACATATGTAAACACAAGTATAAGACCTACACTTTTTCGGATAAATAAGCCAAAAAACCCATATGGAACTCACTCACATTGTACCGGCAACACGAGTACTGACATGAGTCATGTGAGATGGCATAAGTCTTGCAAGTCCAAAATCAGAGATCTTGGGAGATAAATATTTGTCAAGTAGAATGTTGCTTGCTTTGATATCTCTATGAATAACATGTGGTCTTACTTCTTCATGAAGAAAGGCTAGACCTTTAGCAATCCCAATACAAATATTAGCCCGAGTACTCCAGTCAAATTGTATCCCACTCTGAGTATATCCCCCAGCTTAAAAAACACACTCATAAGGTTAAGAATTACATTAACAAAGAGAGAGTAAGAAACTAGTAGAATCATCATCACCTAAAAGAGTCTGATCAAGACTACTATTCTCAAGATAATTGTAAACAAGAATCCTGTGATCTCCCTCAACACAACATCCATATAACTTAACCAAATTCTCATGTTGTATTTCTGATATCACATTGATCTCAGTCAAGAATTCTTTTACACCTTGTCTTGACTCGGCTGAGAGGACTTTGATAGCAGCGATCTTTCCATCTTTAAGACGACCCTATTCATCAAAAAATTAAAAAACAGAGGAAGAAAGAATGTGATAAAATAAGATAAATCAAGAGTTTTTAATCATTTACCTTGTACACAGAACCAAACCCTCCTTCTCCAATTTTATTAAAATCACTGAAATCATCAGTAGCTTGACGTATTTCTTTATATTTGTATATCTTTAGATTGTCTATACCTCCGATTTCTGTTTTGAATAGTATATACACTTGTATTAGAAGATTCCAAACTCAAAAATTAGTAATTTTTGTATAAAAATTTATACCTCCATTAACTTCTGAAGATTCTTCTCCAGTTTTGTGGCATGAGAACCAGAAGCAACCCATTAATATAAGAGTAGCCTTTGATATGTTTCTGTCATTAATCAGAAGGAACTTGTAATTAAAAAATCAGACATAGATAAGACTAAAAGCACAACTAATCAACAAAAGCTGTGAACTTGATTTGAGAGAACAAAAACTAGAAACAGACCAAGGAAAAAAGAGAAACCCAGCTCAGAAAATGAGAGAGAGATAGGTTAGAAAGTTGCAAGTTGGTATAAAAAGAAAGCATTGGTCTTTACGCGATCAGAGAGTCACTATCAGATTAACGATTTGTAGAAGTGGAAGACTAAACGGAGGAGGAGATTAATCTTACTAAGTCAAATGGGTCAATCGTAAGCACACGTCAGCAAATTTTATTGGTTGTCTGTTTTTTTTTACGGTCCATTCTCGAAAATATTACCAAATTAACTTTAAATTTCCATAAATACCATTAAACTAATTTAAGATAAAATCACTATTTAATAATTCAATTGATATAAAATTAGATTATATTTTTTAAAAACTACACAAAACCCAAACAACAAATATTAAACACAACCAGTAAATACTCAACCCAAATAATAAAAAACTCAAACCTTAAATAATAAATTTTAATCTCTAAATAAAAATTCTAAATCCTAAAAAATAAATAATAAATTCAATAAATAGTAAACTCTAACCATAAATACTAAACTCTAACCCTAAATAATAAATACTAAACGCAAACATTATATATTAAACTCTAATATTAAACAAAAATATATATTTTTAATAGAAAAATGTAATTTTTAATAAAAATAAAATTTAATTATAAATGGTATTTATATCCAATTGAAAAATTAATGTATTTTTGTCTAATAAATTACATTTGATGGTATTAGAGGAAATTACTCAATATTATATGCTTAATAGTTATATTTTATTGTTAAGAAATGTATAAATATATCGTATTTACTACTTAATTTTAACAATATTATGCGAATATGCTAACTATAGTATTTAGTGCGTAATCTTAATTCTTAATTGAGTATACGGCTAATGTATACTCTTATTATTTAAGAGATTTAAACTATATTATATTTATATTTATGTAACTATATTATATAGTTTACTATTGCTAAAATTATATTTATATACTGTGCATATATGAACGTTTATAATAAAATTGTATATATATATTATAAGATACATATCTAGTATATATATATATATTTATCGTTCATAGTAAGATTATACACATATATCATATGTATAAAATATATATATTTATCAGTGTTATATAACTATATTATATAGTTTACTAAGATTATCATATTTATAGTCAATGTAGTATATTTTTATTATTTAACGTATAAATTGATAGTAAATTAGTAACTAAATATTATTAGTTCTGATTGTATTTTGCAGTTTTTTAGAGATATGATACATGTAGTAACATCTTTTTATTGGAACAAGTAATTTTATAAATATATATAAATGAATATAACATATTAATTAGTATAAACAGTCTAAAATCTCTAGAAATTTTTTTTAAATTTTGGTCATTTTTCAGTTAATACTGTTTAAATATATCTATTTAATATGTATTAAATAGTATATAATATAAACTAACTAAAATATATATTTTAAAATAATATACTAGTAATAAATATTATATATTTTAATATATATTAAATGATATATATTAAATACGAAACTAGTGATATACTAGTTGTTTATTTATTTGACTATTTCAAAGCTTCACTCATGGGCGCAATTCAACTATCTAGCATGCTTTCTCATAAGCGTTTACATTTAATTGTTTTATCAAATAATATTCTTCGAACGATGATGTATGGCATGGAAGAACAGAATAGACTATATAATATCTTAGGGATGATATCTTCCCATTAAACTTTTATTTACTATTGGGTCAAATGATAAAGCCCATTGGCCCAACTTCGAACTAATTACAATTTACAAATCCTCGACCTAGAAGCTGAAAACCCTAGAGTTCTCCACTATTTAAAGCTCTCACTCTCTCAACGTTATTACCCAGTTTTTATTTTCGAAGTTTCGTCTGCTCTATATTTTGAAAAGCTCTCTATTCCTTTGTTTGATTATTATTTTTGAGTTAAAGTAAACTTTTTGTTGATTTATTCGATTGTTGTTATTTTTCTTAGATTTTTTTTAATTCTGTTTTCGTTTTATAAATTAGTTGATTAATAAGAGGAGAGAGCGATGATAATGATGATGAAGATGTTTACCATAGAACAATCCAACTCTGAACAACTTATGTTGATCTTTACATCATGCACTACCATCTGAATCTCGCCCTCCCTTTATTTCCATTGAATTCATTAATTAAGCTGTTCTGGAACTGATATTTAGTTTTGTCTTGATCTGAATTGGTTATTGTTTCAAAATTAATTTTTGTATTTATTATCAGTCATACTTGGGCTGTCTGATGATACACGTTTGAAATTCATCAAATTATTTAGATCAGAGAGAAATAAAATGTTGAAACAAATTTGGACCCATTTAACAACATTTTTATTTAATTTATTCGTAATAAGAAACAATAAATTTATCGAAAGGACAATAAAATCACAAATTTATCACACGAATTTACGATTAGTGTTTTTACCAAGAAAATATATAAATGTGAAAAATTAATCTTTTATAAAAAACAAAAATAATTAAAATATTAATCTTTTAAAATCGCAGGAAGTATAAAGAAAATAAATTGGGCCTAAGTAGTAAGCCATTTTCTTCGTTTCCTCTAAAGGCCCATTATGTATAAAGTGCCAACGCCTCTTTTCTTTATACGAAGCCATAACGGCTAGGTTTGTCATCATCGTGACCGTCCAATTATATCATATGTTCCATTCCCGGCAAGATGAAAAACTGGGACGACGGTCGTTCATCAACACAAATTAATTATATTTTTAAAACTCACCAATTAAAAAAGAAACATCAATCTTATCTAAATGTTATGTTTATAACTTTTAAACTTATTGCATATATGATTGTAAATCTCATTATGTACCTTATGTTATATAAATCTAAAAGCTACTAATTTACTAAACTAAAACTGTTATGATATATATTATACGTTTATCGGAATTATATTATGATCTTCGAAGACTTATGGGATGCAATGGACATTTATTAAGACATGAGATGTAAAGACAAAATCACCCCTGCGTAGCTAAAAAAATTATTAGTTTTTTTGATGGTGAATTGGTGGGGGTATAAAAGTAAAAATAAAAATTAATAAGAAAACTAAAAACTAGCCGTTACGATCTCTCCGTCTCTTTTAAAAATTCAAAACTTTAGGATCATAAGCATTTATGATATTTTTCAGAATCTTTCTTGATATTATCTTTCCTTTAACGATTCAAAAAAGATTTGAGATTTGTTAACTACAATTCATTTTGATTTCCTAAGGATCCAAGTTATTTCAATCATGTCTTCTTCTTCAAAGAACAAGGTCTCTATTCCTGTTTCTACCCCATACACTTCATCTTCTCCTTCAATCCCTACCAGCCCAAACCCTAAACCTAGAAACACTGAGACCAGAGATCTGATGCGGCAGAGTTTCCGAGGCAACCAGTTTCCTGCAGATTCGTCCCGGGGAAACTCAATCACTAGAGAAAGCAATCGTGTTGATTTTGGAGATAAAGAGAATCATAACGACAAGGATCAAATCTCAAATGTGGTTAAAGCTTCAAAGGGTTCCAAGAACTTTATGTCACCGACAATTTCAGCCGTTTCCAAGATTAATCCATCGCCAAGGAAGAAGATCTTGTCTGATAAAAACCAAATGTCTCGATCCTTTGAAAAACACCATCATCAGGTTCAGGTTCAACCATCTGTCTCATTTTCTGATGAAATAAGCATCATTGGGGAAACTAAAGATTATCAACAGATTTGTATAGATGAAAAACAGCTTGTTGAAGAGGAATCACATGACATTACTGTCACTGATTTTGAGGAGAAATTTGAGAACAAGAGCAATGATGATTTAAGCTTCAAGATGAGCCCTGTCCCTCCTTCTGTTCCATACACATTCCCTGTTTTTGAGTCTCATGAAGTTGATCCATTGGTGGCACCTTATGATCCAAAGAATAATTACTTGTCACCGAGGCCTCAGTTTCTTCACTATAAGCCAAATCCAAGAATTGAACATCATTTTGATGAGAGCAGGAAGCTAGAGGAGCTTTTCACCTCTGAAAGCTCTTCTTCTGAGACTGATTTGTCTGCAGAGGAAAGCCAGCAAGAGGAGGACATTGCTTCTAGTGTAGTAGCAGTAGAAGAAAAGACAGAGGAAATTCAACTCGAGGATGGTCAAGAGTGTTTGGAAGTAGTAGAGAGTGATGAAGAAGAAGAAATGGTTGGTGAAAGCATTGAAGAAGAAACACATCAGATTTCAAAGCAGTCTCGTTTCAAGACTTCTAAGGTGTTTGGTTGGATTTTAGCTCTTGGAGTGGCTTATTTGTTGTTGGTTTCTTCGGTGACATTTACTCAACCAAGCATCATTCATGATTCACCTTTCCATCAGTTTCTCAATTTACCAGAAATTATGAAGTCTGCAGGAGAGAGCTATGAGCAGCTGAGTGTAAAGCTGGTGATGTGGGCAGAATCATCACTTGTGTACATGGATAAGCTGATCTCAAGTCTACTAAAGGAAGAGGATTATGGTACTTTTCAATCTCATATTTTGACAGATATTTGTGAAGATACAAGATTGTCTGATACTGTTTTCCAGACAACTAGTACTGAAATCAGTGTTTATGGGTTGTTAGCGGATACTCAAGGCTGGAGCTTAGAAGAAATGGATATAGAAGAAGAGAATGTTGGTCATCAGGAACCAGAAGAATCAGATAACAATGGTGAAATCAGTCTTGAAGCTGACAACGAAGAGGATGGTGATGAAGTCGAGGAGGAGAGTGAAGGAAGAGAGGTTAACTCAGTCATGGTTTATGAAGCTGATAAGCAGACTGAGACTGAGATGGCCACAGATGCAGAGGTGAATGTAGGTGAAATATATTCAGAATCTCTTCCTAAAGAAGAAAATTGTGGTCAAGAAGATGTTGAAGGGCTGAGAGAATATGAAGAAATGGACCAGAAAATCATCGAGGAAGGTCATGAATCTGAAACTAGACTGGCTCAAAACGAGGAGAACAACATGGAAGAAGCTGAATCTGACGCACACCAACTTGACATTGTGGAGTCTGCTGCTACTAGTGGTCACCAGCAAGATGAAACTGAAGTAGCCAATGCTGACACTGTAACAGAAGAAGTTACTGGGGAAATCAGTGTTTCAGAAGAAGCTCCAGATGTAAAACATGATGGTAATGATTTAGAAGAAGAGAGTAGGTTTGGTGAAGTTGTTAATGATGCAGGTTCAGAGGAGATTTTGTTCAGTAACCAAAAGAAAGTGTTGGTAGTCTTGTTTTCGACTGTGATGGTTATACTTGTAGCAGCAGCAGCTAGTTTCTTACTAGCTAAGAAGAAGACAAAACATGTGATGCTGCAACATGAAGATCCTGAACCAACAACAACAATAATCTCTGAAACTAAAGAGTATGTGCCAGTAGAGAAACTGATCAAGCAGAGGCTTTCATCACTGAATTTCCAGGAAGAAAAAGAAGTTAACGATGACAAAAAAAGAGATGTATCATCATTACCTTCTGAGATGAGTATCAGTTTCCATAAGAGCAAATCACTCCACAGCTGCAGCAACAGAGATGATCTTAGCGAATATCAAAGCGGAGGAGGAGGAGGCAAGAAGAGGAATGATAGCGGAGAGTCCATGGCTTCATCGGCATCAGAATACTCCATAGGTTCTGTTTCATATGGAAGTTTTACAACATATGAGAAGATACAGAAGAGAAGTAGTCATAAGAAAGAAGAAGAAATGGTAACAACACCTGTGAGGCGTTCAAGCAGGATCAGGAAACATCAACATTCTGAACAATAAAATTAGAATTAGCTTTGAGGCTTTGACTTTAATGATCTCTACTGATTTGTAGGAAGCATTTCTATCTCATTTAAGCTTTAATCAGTATGTTGCTTTGTTGTAGCTCCCTTATAAAGTTTCTGGCTTGACAAATCTTTTCGTCTAGTTTTAGAAAATATTGTTCCAATCTTTTCTGGATTCGCTCATCACATTATGTACGCATAATGTGGTGATTTAAGGTCGAGTCAAGACACATTTAACTGATAAGATCAGAGGAACATCATCATGTGGAATGCTATGCTTGCGGCAAATGCTCATCAGGGTCATGGAGAAGAGGTACTAAACTTGTGTAAAAATGAGAAGTTTTGGGTTGAGTCTAGACCAGTTTAGTTTCTCTGAAGTACTCTCTGCTGCTGTAAAACTTGGATTTTCAACGAGATTATTTCATCTTTGACGCTGCTGTGGACATGTATATTAAATCTGAGACTTTCAATGAAATGCTTGGGGAATCAAGTTGGGTCATGTATAGTAAATTTTAGGAATTTAATGACTGATAAGAAGAGACTATAAGAGATTTCTCTGAAACCTTCCGAGTGCAAGAACAAAAAAAAAACAGATTTCATTAGTTATTGAATTATAAAAAAGACATTCAGCTCAAGTACAGCAACACATGTTTGCTGCGAGACTATTTAAATATCCAAAGTTCTACAGAATTAAATAACTCCGAGTAACTATATGTTTAGTCTTAAACACATGTTTGGTGGCAGACTATTCAGAAAGTTACTCGACTTCAGCAAGGTAGTCATCGATCTCTGCTGGTGTTAGTACCCTGCATCAACCCCAGAAAGTCAATTGAATATCAACGACATTGCATTCAAACATAAGCAGTAGTAAAAAGGATTCTTGATTTTGAACAAAAAGGTACCTGAAAACTTTGTCAGCACCGATTTTTCCAATCTCAATATTTTTGCTTGAGATCTCCCCCTCAAAACTAAAAAGACAAAGGAGATGAAGGCTTTCAGGTTTTTTTTTGCGGCAGTGTAAGATTAATGATTACATGTAAATGTGTGTGTGTGTACACCATCTTTAGAAATAGGTCAAGGTTTACTACAAGACTACAACTAAACTTGTGCTTTCAATTCAAAAGACAGTTCTAGGATTTGGTAATCTAGTAGCCACAAGACTAGGAACTTTCTATTAATGAATGATCAAGAGACCTTAAATACATAGACTCGTACTTACCCTTCTTTCAATGTCAGTATTGCTGTGTGAATGGCATCGTCGAGTTCCATGTCTTCTGTGTACCTGCAAGAATTTAGGGATTGGTTAAAGTTGGTCAGCAAGAGAAGAGTTGTTTCCTGAAAGTAAACTTTCAAGATCAGCGAAATGGTTATAGATGTCGCATGCGCATATTAACCATCTTTCAATATCAACAAATAGTAAACAATATTACCTTTTCTCCAGGAAGGTTTTTGCGTTAGAAACATTTTTCCCCATGGCTGAAGCTTTCCAGGAGAAATAAGAGCCAGATGGATCCACCTAGCCAAAAAAGTGAGTTTAGACCCTAACGAAAAAGTCTGAAGTAAAGTTTTACTTATCTGGTTATATTCTCAAAATGAGATGGTAATCCAGTTTAAACAGAAAAATAAGGTTGTGTTAATTGTATCAGGATGGGGCAAAAGGTAAATACTCAGCAACAAGCTCCGCTAAGTTTGTTTTTTTCGGTGCAGGAAAGAGTGGAGATTGATCTAAGAAGACACATATCCTAAAGAGAAAATACCTGATACAATTGTGGACCCTTGTCATCATATCCAGCAACCAGCAGAGAAACCCCAAAAGGCCTCACACCACTGTTAACAAGAGAAGGTAATAAAAATTTGCTAAAAGCAACATAACTTCATGCCAAGTCAATATCAAATTTCAAATTGAGTGTAAAGGTAATAGGTATACACTCTATAGATGCTTAAGTGAGCAAATAGTTCAGTTCAATTCAAACATATTGGAATTTGGAAATATGGAAGAAAAAATACGACAGATGTTAATGAATTTTACAGTTAAGGTGAATATAGCACTTACCCTGATTGAGTAAACTCTTGCATAACAGTAGCAGTTTCTCTTACAAGTTGGGTAACAGGGATGGGTTCCTGCAACAAGCCAACAATAAAACTTCCTTAAATTATAAAAAAAATTAAATTGACTGGGAAACAAACAAACATTTATGAAGAAAAAATAGCAGAAACAATAATATCACATTAGCAAGGATTCCAGGAGAGTTTGAGAGAAAAAGAGAGATAGAATTACTTTGTACAGTCGAAGATATTGCTCAGCTTGTTTCCTACTCTTCCTAACAAGAACTCGAAAATCAGGACCCATGCCACTTTATAGAACAAAAAGCAAACAAAAAAAAGTTAGTACTAAAGCATAATAACAAATAAAAACGTATGATAGGTAAGGAGAAAACCTATATACAACTCCAATGTTAGGAGTCAAATGCTGAATTTTCTGAACCTGAAACAGGCAAAACTACTGTCAAGAGATGTTGACTGAATCACACAATCTACGAAAGCACGACAAAGTATGGCTATGGGGACCAGATCTTCTCAGTTTCCATAGGCTTGTTAAGTTATGTAATCTACCATTTTATCATGGTTAAGTAAGAAGATGATCAAACTTACAGATGCTTCATCAACCAGAATAGAAGGCAATTTCTTTTCAGTAGCAATAACAACTCCATTAGAAGCTGCAGCAAGGAACCAGATTTTCGATCATAGATCTAATCTAAATCTAATTCACATTTTCAATCGTGTCATTTAAAAACCTTTAATTCCCAAAGACGTTTGGCCTGATCCAACAGCCGTAAGAGCATGCTCTATCTGAACCAGCTTCCCAGATGGGCTGTTTCTCATAGCTCACAGCACAAAATTAATCACAGCAAAAAATTATATGTAGGACAAGAACACGATTAACCAAGTTCGTACCTGAAAGTTGTGAGAGAAAACGAGTACTGACTGTCCCCCATAGCAAATCAAAGCTAAAGCTGTGTGAATCAATATTATTTCCCAAGTGAGATATCAAACGATCAAATTTCGATTCAGACTCTAAAAACAGTATAATAGAATGGGACTTTTGAGATCTATACGAGAAACTACTACTACTACTGTGAAGAGCATAGCTTACCTTCAGCTTTTGAGTATAACCGAGATCGAATAAGCGATTTGTTGCAGAGGAGGATGTGATAGGTTTCGTGTAGAGAAGGTTTGAAATTAGTTACTATGAACTTCGAAACTACATTTTGGTTCAGAGAAATATTGGGCTTGTATTGTTTCGTAACGGATACAGTAGATGGGCCTAATGCAAAATAGCAAAGAAGCATCTTTGGAAACTGTGGCCCAATATGGCCCATTATAGTTTTGGCAATTAAAAGAGCTTTTGAGATTGTCTTTTATTCCTTATTTTATTCATTATTTTTTCAGAGTTCTCTCTTTCATTTTTGAACACAACAATGATTAATTAATGTTGCGTTTCTTGACAGGAACAGCATGTAACGGATTTGTTTTATGCAATGTGAGACCAAAGGTCTCGTCCATACACAAATCTTCAGGAACGACGCCGTTTGGAAGCTTCCAGTCAAAGTAAAAGAGTAAAGAAGCAAGCATAAGAGACACTGTCTTCATAGCCATAGGCAATCCTGGGCATATTCTACGTCCAGCTCCAAATGGTGTAAACTCATAATCTTTACCTTTCAAATCAATTTCTTTCCCAATAAATCTCTCTGGTTCGAACTTGGTTGGATTCTCCCATACACTCGGGTCTCGTCCTATGGCCCATACGTTCACCAAAACCTGAGTATCTTTAGTCACCACAAACCCAAGAACCTCCACGTCAGCTTCCGCCTTTCGTGGGATGAGAAACGGAACGGCTGGATGTAAACGGAGCGTTTCTTTCAAAACCGCTTGTAAATACGGCAACTCTAAGATATTAGATTCTTCAACGACACCGTTTTGGCCTATGGCAGCTTCGATCTCGCCTTGAGCTTTAGCCATTGTTTTAGGGTTTTTAAGTAACTCTGCCATTGCCCACTGTAAAGTACTAGAGCTTGTATCTGTGCCTGCTCTAAACATATCCTGATACATAATCACATATATATATAAGCTTATTGCTAATGAATCATAATTATCTTCACTAATGAATACTTACTAAGAGTATGTGATCAATATCGTTTTTGTCGAGCTCTGCTTCATCTCCTTCGGTGATGACAAGAAGCGAATCCAAGAAATCACAATTTGAAACATCTTTAGAGTTAGTCTCTAATGATTTTTTCTCCATTTTAGCATTCACGAACCCATGGAAAACACTAAACAACTTTTCAGTAGAAACCTTCGTAGCCTTCCTATTACCTTGCAGATCAAGAAACGCCAGAAATGGGAAATAGTTAGCAGCATCTGGTTTCCCTGCAGCTTCCAGTGAATTAATCACCGATTCCTGAAACACATTACTTGATTTTTCCGAGTCGTAGCTATCAAGATCGACGGAAAATAGAATGTTCGATGTAATATTAAGAACTGTGATGAAGGATACACGAGAAATATCTATAGCTTCTCCTTTATTGCTTCTTTCACTTATGAAGCTCACAAGTTCCTTCACCTTGTTCATCCTCAAGTCTTTTGTGGCTTCCAAACGCTGCGGTGAGAAAAGGTGAGTCGCCAAAATTTTTCTCAACAACCTTCAAAGCAAAATACAACAACGATCCATTAATAGTAAACCTAGAAAACTAGAAATTGATATTTATTACCTCCATCGATTCGAGGACGAAGGAAGCCATGCAATAGAAAACTCCTCATGACGGATTGAACGTACTGAGTTAGAGGGCATGCGACCAGACAAGACTTGGTCGTGTGTTCTTAAAACCTCTCTCGCAGCTTCTGGTGAAGTTACGACCACTGTTCTTAAACTTCCAAGCTTAAGACTCATGATTGGTCCATAAGTTTTTGAGAGTTCAGCAAATGAGCGATGTGGATTTTTCCCGACTAGGTGAATGTTTCCGATGATTGGTAACCGTGGAGGTCCTGGAGGCAGCACGGGATAGTTCCGTCGAGATCTTGTGGTGGTGAAGATTAGAAAACATGATATGATAAAGCAAAAGAGGAAGAACAGAGCTTGTCCTGAGATAATGTCCATTAGTGTGTTGTCAAGTGATAGAGACCACACAAAATTCTCAAATATATCACACTTAGATAATAATCTCCTTCGTTTAGGTCGTATTTATAATAGATAATCTGGAGACTTGACAAGAAAACATGACAAGACTGACACGTTATATGCATGTAGTGAATCTGTTACGAAATCTCCTACCAGTGGGGCCTACTTTATTAGCTGCATGTGAGCCACTAAGTCAGAGAGGGTAAGTAAAACCAAAAACGATTGCGTTTAAAGTGGAAAATTATAAAAAAAAAAAAAATTCCAGGTGCACTGTTCTTCGATTTGGATGCAATATCAGATCAAAAATCAAATGTGAGTACCAAAATAGATATTTTTCTTTGAACTCGCCAATATTCAAAGATTGTCTTTTTTTCCTTAAGAGAAAAATGTGTTATCTAGTTGTTTATTTCTAACGTAGTGATGTCATTCTTCCATCATTTCTATCCACTTCTTTGCTTGATCAGGTGAGCGTTTCCTAAATAGATATTTTTCTTTGATTTTGATAACTTATAGTACTTTGTGGCGTTGAAGTACATTACCGAACTCGCCAATATTCAAAGATGTCACGTCTGTGTTAATAGATTTAAAGTTTTGTAGATTGGTTACTTGTGTTAGGGAAGCTAATTGGATAATTGACAGGTGAAGAAAAACATGGAAGATAAGACTTATCAGGACATAGATGCGCGTTCAAAAGCTAGGTATGTTTCCAAAGTTATTACTTGTTCTAGATTGTAGATAGAATTTACTCTGTTTCATAGATTTGACGGTACTGCTACCGAACCTCGCAAGGGAATACCGAGCGGTCGGTAGCAAGTGTGTCCCTTTTCCCTAAGTAAGCTATCGTCTAACATGAAGAGCTTATGATATATTTTCACTTTACCACCAGAGAGTATATATATGATGATAATTCAGTATTCTTATGCAGATGTTTGACTCCTCTCAAACACTGTTACCAGCAGAGGAGCTTAAAAAGCAGTTTGAACAAGAAGGTAAAACAAAATGCATTCTTTTAGTAGTTTTCTTTGAGAGATTTTTTAACTGGACAGTCCAATCATGGCATTGGTAAGTTGGTAACTAAATAATCATATAAAATTCACTCATCCATTGTGATCAAATGGTTAAAAGACTGATTGCTCCTTTTTAAACTGGTCAGGGACTTCATCGTCTGGGAAAAACAGATGTGCCAATCTATGATGGGTCTTGGACTGAATGGGCAACCGAACCAAACTTGCCCATGGTTTGTTCTTCTTCACGAGAAAGTCCAACAAAAAACCTTTAAGATCACAAGCCAGCGGATATACTATAAGCTTAAACGAGGGTTGGAGGGTTATATATATCTAGTATTTACATAAGCATTCAGGATTCTTAATTTGGGTTTATCATTGTGGAGATGTCTTTGAACAACTTGGATAATTATTATTGACCCACAAATTTATGTGTTATGTTTCCTTTGTCAGAACATGAATCCATGTACTTAACCAAACAGGTAAAGGTACAAGATTTGTGTTTCCATATTTAATGAAGATAAAAGATTAAGCGCACGAAATATATAAATGACCGCGTGGCCTAATGGATAAGGCGCTCGCCTCCGGAGCGGGAGATTGTGGGTTCGAGTCCCACCGTGGTCGTATTTAATTTTTATTTTAATATTTTTCATCATTGTTTTCATTTTCCTAAAACATGAATCATGAACACTTATCTATTCTATTATCTCACAAGAAAAAAACTACTCCAATTAAATTGTATTATTATAGATTTTCGGATTTTAGTATGTATCCGCTTTAAATGGGGGAAATTAGACGTTTTGAGAAGAAAAAAATAATGTGGGAAAACAGAGGCATGGAGTAACTAAAGGATAATCACGTAAATTATAAAATATATTTTTTCAGAAGAAAAAAAAATACAGAAAATATATATTATTCATTTTAGAAGAATTTGAAGTTTGTTTCCCACATTTTTCCAATATATTGATCTTTGAAGAATGCTCATAATCGAATCAAAAAAATGGATCCAAAGATGTTGTTTTGTTTACCAGAAGGAGATGAATTATTTAATCCACTCAATACAATGTTTATTCAAATGGCTTGTATTCTCGTCTTCTCTCAATTCTTCTACCTCTTCCTTAAACCCTGTGGCCAAGCTGGTCCCATTGCCCAGATTCTCGTAAGTTTTTTTTTTTTTTTAAATAATGAAACCCAAACTTATTAACTTGATTATGTTTTATACAGGCTGGGATTGTGTTAAGTTTACTCACTATAATCCGCAAAGTCCACGAGTTCTTTCTCCAAAAAGACTCAGCAAGCTATTACATATTTTTCTCATTCATTTTACGAACATGTTTCATGTTCTTGATCGGTCTAGAAATGGATCTTGACTTCATGAAAAGAAACTTAAAGAACTCCATTGTTATAACTTTAGGCTGCTTTGTTACTTCTGGTTTTATCTGGCTCGGTTTCCTTTGGTTTATCATCCAAATCTTTCCGATCAAAGCTGATTTCTTAACCCTATACCTAGCTTTCCTCCTTACCTTGTCCAACACGGCATCTCCTGTTGTCATCCGTTCGATCATTGATTGGAAACTACATACATCTGAGATCGGACGGCTAGCAATCTCTTGTGGATTGTTCATTGAGATGACCAATGTATCTCTCTATACTATCTTCATTGCTTTCATCTCCGGAGATATGATCGGTGATATCTTCCTTTACGCATTTGCTACTGGATTTATAATCTTGATTAATGTATTCTTAGCTTCATGGCTTCCTAAAAGAAACCCTAGAGAAAAATACTTATCCAAAGCTGAAACACTTGCTTTCTTCATCCTTATTCTAATCGTTGCGTTAACTATAGAATCCAGCAATATAAACTCTACTGTTTTTGTCTTTTTCATTGGTTTAATGTTTCCGAGAGAAGGCAAAACTTATAGAACGTTGATTCAACGGTTGAGTTACCCTATTCACGAGTTTGTTCTTCCGGTTTACTTTGGTTATATCGGGTTTAGATTCAACATACACTCGTTATCAGCACGCCATTACATCACCCTTTGTATGATCGTGGCTCTAACCTTATTGGGGAAGCTTCTAGGGGTTTTATGTGCTTGCTCTTTCCTTAAGATCCCAAAGAAGTATTGGCTTTTCTTGTCAACTATTCTTTCTGTCAAAGGACATATGGGTCTTGTTCTTCTCGACTCTAACGTGATGTACAAGGTATTACAAAACACAAGTGTTGTGATCTTTATATGTTCTAGTCAGTTTAGTTTAATAATCTTGATCTCTGTGTTATTGTTTTGTCTTTGTAGAAATGGTTTACTCCAACAATGCATGATATGTTCATTGCGAGTTTGGTGATTACGACTTTGTTAAGTGGAGTCATATCGTCTTTATTGCTTAGATCGCAAGAAAAGGGTTTCGCACACCAAAAAACTTCGTTGGAGTTTTATGACATTAATGAGGAGCTACGAGTATTGACTTGCGTTTACGGCGTTCGTCACTCTCGTGGATCGATTTCTTTAGTCTCTGCCCTTTGTGGCCCCTCTAATGTAGCATCTTCTTCACAGTTCACACCTTATCTTATGCACCTCATACCACTTCCGAAGAAGCAGAAAACAGAGTTGTTGTATCATGAATTAGATGAAGATGCAGGCACTTCCAATGGTGGAGATGATGAGTTTGGGACTAATGAAGGACTAGAGATCAATGATTCTATCGATGCGTTTACGAAAGATAGAAGAATCTTGATCAGGCAGGTGAAACTTGTGGCGCGTATGAAGAATATGCATGAAGAAATCTGTAATGCCACTGAAGATCTTCGTATCTCGATTGTGTTTCTTCCTTTCCATAAACACCAGAGGATCGACGGGAAAATAACAAATGACGGGGAAGTTTTTCGACATATGAACCAGAAAGTTCTAAAGCAAGCTCAGTGTTCAATAGGTATCTTTGTGGATAGAAACATAACTGGGTTTCAGCAGCTTCAAGGGTCTGGTTCTGTACAACATGTTGCTGCATTGTTCTTTGGTGGTCCTGATGATCGTGAGGCCTTGTCTTTATGCAAGTGGTTTACTAATAACCCTCAGATTCACCTCACTATCATTCAGTTTGTAGCGGATGACTCAAAGGTAGAGAAACTTGTTGGAGACACTGTGACCAAAGACAACAACGAAGTTTTATTGGAGATTGTTAGTAAAGATCAAACCGAAGACGAAACAGATCGAAGCTTCTTAGAAGAATTCTATAACAGGTTCCTTACAAATACTCTGTTTCTAATTTCTAATTCTACTCTGTTTCTTAAATATGTTCCCACAAATATTCTCTGTTTTTTTGTCTTGACAGATTTGTAACGACGGGGCAAGTTGGATTCATAGAAAAGAGAGTGAGCAGTGGATTTCAGACGCTGATGATTCTGAGAGAGATCGGGGAGATGTATTCATTGTTTGTGGTGGGAAAACACAGAGAAGATTGTTCAATGACAACAGGAATGAACGATTGGGAAGAGTGTCCGGAATTAGGAACGGTCGGAGATTTCTTGGCTTCATCAAATATGGATGTAAATGCTTCTGTATTAGTAGTTCAAAGATATAGACAGTCATTTGATAGCTTTGTAGATGAATAGCAAATACTCTTTTAGTTTTTACCTAAAACAAAACTTCAATTCATTTATGTTTACTTCTAAAGTCAAGACATACATTACAGAACTTCCCATAATAATTGCGACAGTGCATGTAGGTGACTCAGGAAAAAGCTAAAACGATTTCTTTTCGTAAGAAACTAGACCATGGATCCCACCTTCAATCTGTGCTGCACCGGTTCGAGCCTATTAACAACATCAAAACCAGTACTCATAACTACTAACATCAAAATGGCTAAAATTGCAGCTTAAGTGAGTTTTCTAAGGGGGTGGAAAAAACAGCATACCTCTAGTCTAAGGACATTATCTCTCAAAAGCTCGTGAGCAGACTGCAAAGAGGAAGCACCGAGATCTTGGAAACCTTGCTTCACGGCATGCATTGTGTAAGGTATAAACTTCAATACCGAGCCTTTATCCGCAACTGCTCCAACCACTCCTTGTGCGATTTTGAGTTTCGTTGTATCTCCCAAGTACCTCTGGTCGCTTCCTTTAGTCATCGCTTCTAATGAACCCATACCTCGATATTTCTTCACTCTCCTACCATTCTATAAGAGAGAGGATACAGAACTAAGTCATTGAGGAAAGTATCACGGAATTTGGTTACACTCTAAATCCAAAGTAGGAAGAAGTGTGCAATTACTCGATATTCGTAAGTTCCAGGAGCCTCAGTGCTTCCAGCTAAGAAGCTTCCCATCATCACAGTTGATGCTCCAAGAACTAGAGCCTTTACAATGTGACCTGAGTTTGAGATACCACCATCTGCGATAACAGGTACACCGTGCTGAGCAGCAAGCGTTGAGACTTTGTACACAGCAGTAGCCTAACAGAGCATCAATAACATCAAAAAAACAAAAAAAACGGGCTTTATACGGCGCTGTACATAGAATCAACTAGCACTAAATGCTAAATATTAAATTTTTATCATTTACCTGACCACGTCCAACGGCACAAACCTCTTGGGTTGTGCATATAGATCCAGATCCCATACCGACTCTCAAACCATCAACTCCTGCTTTTATCAAATTCTCTGCCTGGTACATAGTCACAACATTCCCACCAACCACATCCAATTCCGGATACATATTCTTCACATACTTGATCATCTCAAGCTGGTAAATGGAGTTCCCTTGCGAACTATCCAACACCACAACATTAGCTCCAGCTTTAACCAAGTGCTCTAGTCTCTCCTTGTCTGATTCCCTTGTCCCAATAGCTGCACCCACCATCCATTTCTTATCTGGACCAACAGTTCCTGATCCTAAGTTGGGATATCCTTTAACCCTCTCCACATCGTCTTTTGTTACTACGTTCACAGTCTCACCTTCCTTCTCTAGAACAACAAACCCTTTTTGCTTATCTTCTAAAACCGCTTCGATCTTGTCAAGATCAATATCCCATGGCACATAGTAATCTTTGTCCTCGCAACTCCTCATGTAATCATATATCTTCATCTCTTTTTGATCATCTTTCATATTTGACCACTCCGATTTTGAGACATAACCCAACAATTTTGGTGTCAACGTTCCTGATTAATCAATCAACACGAAAAAACTTGAATTTATTCACACTAATAACCCAACAAGAGTTTTGACAAATTCATATAATAGTAATCTGTGCTTTAACAACTTCATATCGTTGCTGGTGAATTTTTTACCTGTTTGCGAGACAAAAACAAAGGAAGAAGGACCAAAATCATCTACGGAACCAATCTGATGCTCAGGGCATTTGAAAACAGCGTCGGACGCAATCGGAACTTGGAGCGACTTGGCGTGACGGATAACGGAAGCCTGAGTGGCGATATCACAGTTATAGTGAACGATTCCGATTCCACCAAGCGCGGCCATCGCAGCAGCCATGTGGGACTCAGACACAGTGTCCATAGGAGAAGCGACGCATGGGATCGAGAGTGGAACGCGCTTGCTGAGGCGCGTGGATAAAGAGACGGCATCAGTCGCGAAGTCAATGTAGTGAGGTAAAAAAATTACATCGTCGTAGGTGTAAGAGTAACCCTGTGAAAATAGCCTTTCCGCTAAGTATCCATCTTCGAATCTTCTTGACATCTCCACCGGAGAGGCAAAAATGAACAGTTGTGAAGTGAGGGTAAACTGGGCCCCGAGTAACCCGCTAGGGTTTTAGCCTGTTAGAGGAGCCTAATATGACAAATCAAATACCCGTAACCGATGAAATTGAACCGAATAAAATCGAATTTTGTTTGGAAACCGATCGAACAAACCGAATGGATCTCTCTCGGCCAATTTGGGATCTCATTTCCCATTCACACTACAACAACTTCCACTTCAAAACGGCCTCTTCGTCGGATTCCTCCTAAACTCTTCTTCTTGTGGATCTATGTAGACTGTAGAAAAGCTTTGTAAGTGAATTTTAAAATTCGTGTTCAGGTTTTGTTTCCTCATCTTAAGCTCTACGGTTTTAAAAAAATGGCGGATTCATCGTCACTGTTGTACAATCAGCTCAAGGTAGATTATGTTCACAATGCTGAGTGTGATTTAGTTTAAATTTTATTCTGGTGAATTGAGTTGATATCATACGCACATTGGTTCATTGTAGGTTGCTGAGCCATTTTTCTTGTTGGCTGGTCCAAATGTGATCGAATCTGAAGAACATGTTCTTCGAATGGCTAAACACTTAAAATATATTGCCACTAAGTATGTTCAACCATCACCATTGAAGACCTTGGTCCTCTCCTCTCTTTAGAGAAGCGTTTTAGGTTATTGAGGAGTGTGGTTTCTTATGCTTGTTGTTTGTTGATTGTGATTGCTGTAGGCTTGGATTGCCTTTGGTTTTCAAGTCAAGCTTCGATAAAGCTAACAGAACTTCATCAAAGTCTTTCCGAGGTCCTGGTATGGCTGAGGGCCTCAAGGTTTTATTTATTCCCTCTTTACTTTTGATTAATCATTCCCTCTTCTTTGATGTACATTTGATTGGATCATTCTGTATCAGCTGCTGTTAAAAACAGTGCATTTGAAAAATTCATGAGTGTCTCCATGTAAAACTCATCTTACATATTTATGAAGTCTATGGTCTCTTAGAAGCTGAAACTTCACTGTAACAATGTGGTTTCCTTTTTATTGTGTTTAATTTCTGTACCAAGTGCACTACAAGTATTCACTTTTCTGGTTCTTTCAACAGATTCTTGAGAAGGTGAAAGTAGCATATGATCTACCAATCGTAACTGATGTTCATGAACCAAGCCAGGTATATTGAGTTTTAGTCACGTCAGAGAATCAAGATTCGATGAATCTTTGTTCATTACTGATTCTTGGTTTATTTTTATCAGTGTGAAGGAGTTGGCAAGGTTGCAGATATAATTCAGATACCAGCATTCTTGTGCCGCCAGGCAGGATTCTAACATATGCTTTCTTCAGTTCTTTTTAGCTATAGTTTACTGGTTGAATTTACATACAGGGTTCACAGTTTTCATTATTGACTATATCTACAGACAGATCTTCTGGTGGCGGCAGCCCAAACTGGGAAAATCATCAATATAAAGAAAGGACAATTTTGTGCTCCTTCAGTGAGTCATATTTTCTGAAGTGTTTTGATTTGGCCAAGAAAATGTTCCCTGACATATTATTTTGACTCATGTATATGTTTATATATCCATTTGAAGGTCATGAGAAATTCGGCTGAGAAGATTAGACTCGCAGGGAATCCAAATGTAATGGTTTGTGAAAGAGGAACCATGTTTGGATACAGTAAGTCTTGATACCTTCTTTTGTAACTTACAAGTGTCCTGATGTTTTGATTTTGTTTCAGATGATTTAATAGTAGATCCACGAAATTTGGAATGGATGAGGGAAGCTGATTGTCCCGTTGTAAGCTAATCTTGCTTCTTGTTGTGGGAGTTTAGATCTTTGTTTTGGCTTTGATGTTTGCCATTCTTATAATATAATCTAATTTGTGGGTTCAGGTTGCTGATATAACTCATTCATTGCAACAACCTGCAGGCAAGAAGGTATGATCATTAAAGCCAAAGATGCACTGAGTAATTAGGAAGTGCTTGGTGTTTTAAAGCTAAATCATAAATGGTCTAAACATAAACATACCTTATTTTATATAGTTAGATGGTGGGGGTGTTGCGAGTGGCGGCCTTCGCGAATTAATACCATGCATAGCAAGAACAGCCGTAGCTGTTGGTGTCGATGGAATTTTCATGGAGGTATTGAATTTTTTTTCCAAGCTGATAGCATATTTTATCATCTCTTTGAAGCTTAGATCCAATTTGATTATAAAACATGGTTCAATTTCCGGTGAATCAGGTGCATGATGATCCTTTAAGTGCACCAGTCGATGGTCCAACACAATGGGTGAGAGAGCTTACTTTTTTTAAGACCATATATATATATATTTGCATTCGTGGTCATCTTTTGGTTCCATTTTTTGTCCGTTTCAGCCTCTGCGTCATTTAGAAGAATTACTAGAAGAGCTCATAGCAATTGCGGTAAGTCATTTAAAACAACATAGCATAAAATTACAATGAGTTGCTATTTATTGTTAATCTTGAATCTTATGACATATTTGAAGCGTGTCACAAAAGGGAAACGGCAATTCCAAATCGATCTCAAGCCTTATCGTGATTAGAAGCCAAGGGACTTTTACCGAGGCAATGACTGATAAATCAAAGGTAAAACTGTTGAACTCTCTTCTTCTCCTTTGCAAAAAAAAAAATATTCAGGTTTCTGACGTCATTTTGGGTGCAACTGTCTACACCTTCATAACACTTGAATCCTGTAGGAGCAATAAGCATTATTTGTTTATCGGCAAAAAAGAATAAACACTTATCCACAGCGACTTATGTATTTACCTTTTTATACCAACAGACAGTACACTGTATTTGCGTGGTTTCTCTGGATATTTACCTTCTTTGTTTTTTGGACTATTAATATATTTGATTAACAATAATCAATAATGCGATTAATAATGTTTTTTCCGAATATGGGCCTTTGTTGAATGGGCCTGATAAACAAGTTTGACCATAAATATAAACTCAAGGAGCCATGAAAAGTAAATGAATCCAGATCAAAGTAACGTTGCAATTCTGAAACCCTTGGATAAGCTCCCTATCTTAGTCAAGCCATGGCGCGCTACATCGGTCTTAAGGTAAAAAAATATATATATATATATATACATATGTTCAACCAAACATGTAGGTAGAAACTTGTCTTGCTCTATTAGCCTTCGTTATTGAACTGATCTTGTTCATTCTTAGTTCTTACCCGAAATTTGCAGGGCAATGCATCTACGCGGACACTTGACAGATATTAAAAAAAAACTCAGACTAATGCTGCTGATTCTTGATTAAGTTGTGTTGGTTTTTTTCTATGTGCTTAATCGCTGAGTAGCATTACTGTTTCACATTGATCATAAAGACAAAACTCCAATGTATTGACAACGTTGTATAAAGCTTCTACAACAACATTACATTTCTAGGTTTCCCTAGAACTAGAAGCTCAAGTCAACCAGAGCTACTCAAGTATATAAAACTTTCAAATGTAAAAACCTATATACACCTGAGAAATGTGATCTTGAGTGTGTATGTATAGCAACTCTACTTCCACTATGAGCATGGCACCAAACTGTCTGTCACAAGCAAATCCTCTGTCTGGTCCAATGTCTGTCTCACTGCTTGGTAGAACTTAATCCATGAAGATGAATACGAGTCCATAGAACCAAAAAAGAAGGTAGGATTGGGACTACTAGCAGGGGAAGCAGTCACCAAATCCAAAACCGAAGCTGCGGGTTTGAGGTGTTGAGGGAAATTGAAGGCCAAGTTATCTACTTTATGCTCATAGATTTTGCCATTGCGGTCGAGTTTATACCGAGAGGTGCCTTGAAACTCTCCTTTAGCTTCCCATGGAACTCTAGGCACACCCTTGAGATTCCACCTTATGAGAATCATGTTCTCTGATGGTTGCCACACTCTGAAGATCTCAAGTGAGATATCTCTGAACAATAACTTCCCATGAAATCTGAGTGCCCAGAAGATGAGTTTGTAATTGTCAATCCCAGTGAATGTGTTCATGGGATCCACAAATGTTATATCATCCCTGTAAAACAAAATAAAGCAACATCGAGATCAAAGGAAGATCCTTTTTTTGGTAGATTGCATCCAAAGTTCTTCTTTTATCCATTATCACTCAATTATCAATTACCCATATGAGAAAATTTACCTGTAGATTTCGTAATTAAGATCTTTAGTGAAGATCAAAGGCAAATCTTCACGAAGTGTTCGGACAGCAACACCGAGATTGATATAGAATTCATCTCTGTCGTGGTTATGCTTATCTTGCGCACTGTGTTTAGTCTTAACCTCCGAATCTTTAAGAGGTGGAGAGTGGATGCTAGAAAGAGACAGTGTAGAGAGATTATCTTCTTCAAATCCGTAGCTAATAAAAGACGACGACGACGATAGAGATTGATTGAAAATGGGTTTAAGGTTTGGAGATTTTCCGGTTTGGTGACGGATTGAAGGAGATAGATTAGGAAGAAGAAAAGCCATAGCTGCTGGAATTGAGAGCTTGTCTTTGTTTCCTCGTTACATTTCCATGGCGAAGATTCTAAGCCAGATAATTGTCGTGTGGAGAAGAGCAATGAAGCACGGAACTTTGTTGGAAGAAGAAGATAGAACTTACCCAGCTCTCTTTTATTTTTTTGAGTGGTTTCAATTTAAAACTCATTATTTTATTATATGATTTTTATCTTTATTTTTAGTTTAGTGTTTCAACAAAGAAACGATATTACTGTAGTCAATTAGCTTCAAACGTCGA
>KE158887.1:62755-115096 GCA_000411055.1 Leavenworthia alabamica | reverse complement strand
AAAAGATAGACTGCGTGGTTTTCGTTCAAAGTCTAAACAACACACAAGGCGCACATACCGTTGACAGAGACGGCACAACATTCAACTACAAGCTAAACCACACATTTCAGCGTCGACTTTAAAAAAAAACCCGACAATATCGTTCGATTTCCATTTAGACAAAACGACGCGAAGAGAAAACGACAAAAGTAAAGAACAAACACTACAAAGATTACTCAATCTAATTACTCTTATGTTCAGGACGATGAGTGAACTCAAAGTCAATGTGGACAAAAGCACGTTCCACCTCAGCGAGCTGCTCGAGCTTCTCTTGAAGAGTCTCTCCGATGTTGTGAGCTTCTTGAAGTCTCATATCTTCTGGCAACACAATGTCCACTTCCACAAAGTAATGCGACCCAAAAGTGTAAGCTTTTACAGTATCAATATGCTTGATTTGTTCGTGATGGTTCCATATCAAGAATGTAAGTTTCGCCAGGAAGTCTGGCGGTGCAGAGCGTCCGATCAGTGAATGAACATTTTCTAGTACAGTTCTTGCCCATGTTGCTATAGTGTACAAAGCAGTCTGCAATCAATAAAAACCAAAGAAAACGTTTTTGTAATCCCACGAGACAATTCTTGACTTCTTGTTTAGGTTTCAATGTTAGAGTTGAAAGGATTGAGAGGAATACTTACAAGTATAGCACCGGAAGGATCAATCCACCAGTAGAATTTGACGGCTAAGACAGCTGTTGTTAACGATGGTGACAGAGACCAAGATCCCAATCATCCATTTCTCTTCCGTTCTATTCATATGAATACCACTCTGTAGCCAAAGAAAGAGGATTGGTTAAGTAAACCAAATAAGCCATGAACTCAGTAACCGGAAAAACATATGATGTACCTTGGAAACTAGTTGCCTTCCTGACTCTAACAAAACTTGCAGTCCAAGAGTTGCCATCACAGAAGCAAACACAATGATACCCTGTTAAAGTAAAGAGTCTATATTCATGAGTCTTTCACATGTTCTGGCTTGGACAAAGTTATATATATTTCTTGTGAGACAAGCAACTTGATAGAAGAAACTAATCAGAGATGAAACAGAACAGAACAAAACCAAAGAAAAAGGAGTAAATAGATAACAGACCACAGGTTGCATCCGGCGCTTTCCGATGGGATAATGAAACTGGTTTGGTTTACTCATTGCATTAGCTGTAAAGCATATAATAAAACAAGACAAGAGATCCAAGAGAGAGTCCAAAGTTGAAGTAATCACAGCCATAGATTTACTCGGAGTAAGAAAATAGCGACAAAAGCGAGTACGACTGTCGTGTCTGGCCGTGGACGACGGTGGAGAAGGAAGTTGAAAAGCATAGAGGCTGAGATGCCAAGACGATTGAAGTTACAATGCAGACATAACTCTGTTTTTGCAGACAACATGTCCATTGAAGCTTTCATCTTAAGGATCCTGCTTCACCATGCTCAAGTAATGTCTCCTTCTTTGTATCGTTATATATCTTATAACAACTTATGCACGTTTATACACATGCACCTATGTCAAACATTATAAGATCTCTAGAAACATTACTGAACTTGCATATTCCGGTGAATTAACACCTTACAATCTTTGGAACTAATTTAATAAATGAAAATAAATATAAACTGTAAATTGCAGATTCTATATATGTAATGTAATTCAATTATTAGTGAAAATTCTGCTGAGGCTATTGGTATAGTTTATTACTACATTTAGGTGGGTCCCATACCCTATTTTTTAAACAATATTTAATTTTATTTGTTTTTCTTTCCCTCTTCTTCTTCCTCTTCGGCTTCTCCCATGATCCTTCAGTAAGTCACTTCGTCTGTGTCTTCGTTTTTTCAAGTTAAATTTTCTTAAAATTATTCTACCTAAAATTTTTTAAAAAACAGAGCTCCTTACAAACAAAAAACGAAGCATTTATTCTGGTAACATTAGAAGAAGATAATAATTAAATTTCTTTGATGTTGTTGTTTAATCGGATTTCAAAGTTTCTTCACTCCAAACTTAGACAAAGGTTTTCATCTTCTCTCTGTTTTCTTCAAAGTTGTTTTTGGTTAACCAAAGTTTATTCATATCTAAGGATACAGTTAAAGTAGGTAGTGAAAGAGAATGAACAAGAGATGTCGTTTATGAAGGTAGATTTTTATGTAAAATGAGTGATCTTTCTACTTTGATTTTGCTTTTAGGGTTTTTGTTTCAACTTATTTCTTACTGAATTCTTTGACGTGGTAAAAGATATCAGAGTATGAGAATTTTTTGTGATTTGAAGAAAGAAAAAACTGATTCGATGCTCAAGATTGATATTGTGGAGAAAGACGATAGGCTTAAGGTAACTATGAGATTTCTCTATCTCTCTCTCCCACCTGTTATAATCCTTTGTTTCTATGGGATTGAATTAAGTTGAAACCTTTACGGTTGAATCTCAATACTATTATTTTGACATGGTTTCACAGCTGGTTGAACAAGAAGAAGATGAGATGTGCAGGACAATGATGGAGGCTTCTCAAAAGGTGAATCACATTGTGATCATTCAGCTTATCATAATACGACTTAGAGTTAGGGGATATAATTTTTTTTTCTGTTTGTGTGTTCTTGTCCAGGTTATTGGTTTTACTTAGACACTGATATTGTAGAGTATATGTATATAAAGTCTATGCATGATCTTGTTTCACTAATAGATTTTACATTGGGTTCATGTTTGAATTTGCATTGTTCTGTTATTGTTGGATGAATGGATATGTTAACGCAGACGAAGAGCTTGGTTACAAGACCTCATAAAGTCATCAAAACTCCTGGGAGATGTTCCTCCAGTTTTCTCTAGAACCAAGGTTTAAGAACTATTCACTTTGTTCTGTATAACAAGTCACGTTTTTGAGCTACCAAAGTAACTCTTTTATTTAGCTTTACTTAGTGTTTGTTTAATTAGTTCTTAGTGCTGGTTGATGTTGGTTTCTAAGATGGAAGACAAGGGCATTGGATCAGCCATTGCAGGTCTCATTTTCTTAGCTTTATAATGATACTTGTATCAGCTGATGATATTTCATTTGTGGTTTGATGATTAAACATTTTCTTGTGTGAGTTTAGAACATGTCAAAGGTTAAGTCTTATGGTTGAAGTTGAAAATACAGCTTTGCAATCTATGAATGCTCAGTCCTCTTAACTGAGTAAGTTCAAGTCTGGTAATATCACTTGCTACTGATATTAATTATGAAAATTTCTGTTTTACTTATGAAAATCAAGTATTCTAATTCTACAATTTGCTGGCATCAGATATCCAAGGGATTATATTATGTTCATCGTGTTGGACGTTGTAAGAGAACAAGAGGAAAACGGCAGAGTTTTGACAAATCACCAAAACGACACAGCTACAACTAAAGGCCTAAAGACTCCGAATCAGAAAGAGACTTCGACTCACAAAGAGACTCCAGTCCAAACAGAGGCTCTTGTCTCCTTACCTCAGCAACAGCTAACTACAGACAGAAACAAAAGTTTGCAGAGTAGGGAAGCAGTCATCAAAACGCAAAACAGATTCTATCCTCTAAACCCTAGTTTACTCTCGTCTCTCTTCTATATGTAATGAAAACTCAAGTTGAAAACGTTTAATAAAACAGAGTACTATTCAGCTTTTCAAAGCTCTAAGCTTTCTTTCACATATATCCTTTTGCAGACTGATGTGAACCTTATCCATGAAATAGAAGCGGAAGTTGGAAAACTGTACGACTACAAACAAATCACGGACAGTTTGTTTACAAGTCACAATGGTAAGATAAGATTTGCTGTGTTAGCTTTTATCTAGATGTATAAGAAGATATGTTTATTCAGACATGTCTTACTCATCCAAACTTCAAAAACTGAATCTGCAGGTCTCAAAACCGAAAAGGGAGGCAATGATCAAGATGAGACCGGAGGAAACAAAACCGTAAAAATGATGACTAAAATCATCTTCAAGTTCAGTTCTCGTTGCTTCATTTTGATCAATTCTTGAATCATGTCTTTTTCCACATTAGTGGGAACTGAGAAGAAACAAATTTATTACAGTAGCCAATGTTCCACTAGGAACATCTCCATTTCCCATGATAGACTGTACCAAACTCCATTAGCTCCTCTAACATTTAAGAATAACACAGAAACTGAATAAAAAAAGAAGATTCCTTATCCAAACACAAAATACTCTTAGGTAAAATTTCTATCAGGTGTATGTCCATCTGCCAGAGACAGAAATGATGGGTCGATAAATTTCCAAAAATAGTTATTTGGTCCTTGACTTGTATATGTTTTTTGTTATTTAAACACAGAACTTTCTTAAATCGTTTTATCAACCCTAAACTTTTTCAAATCATCATCATAAGCCTTTTAATATTGCGTCTTCGTTAGACGGAAACTCCTGTCCAGGTACGTCACAAGTGGGCTCCTTTTCCTCTTTAAAAATTGTTTTTGCAGACAACATGTATTGTATCTCAACGTTTTACTCAAGTAACTCCCCTAAACACAAATCCTGAATTATGATTACAGACCAGAGTAGATAGAGTCGATTCGGTTGGTGTGCATTATATAAAAACTCAAATGAGATTAATTAGAGTAACCTTAATGATATTTTTTTTTTATTAATAAATTATCTCTCTTTTTTTCTCAAGCTTTAAGTAAACAACAACATTTTCCACTAATCGGAGGATTCACAATGCATAACAAAAAGGTAGGAATATATTGAGGTCCTGAGCATACTGTCTTGCAACCATAATCAGTTTTACAACTTCCTCTGTACTCGCAATAGGCTGAAAAGTAAAAACTCATTATATGGAGTAATCTTTTTTAAATTAAATATATATATTGAAAAACATTTTACCAGTTGACTCAGAAAAAAGAAGACAAAAAGTAAAGAACACCAAAACCAATTGAAACTTTGGTGATGACATCTCTAACTCTTTTTACTTTAGAACAAATGATCATTATCGATTTATCTCACCCTATATAAAAGGATTACACTATCTGTACTCGGTAGTATATCAAAACATTTATTTCATATTTAATAATATATATACATATCTAAAATAGCAGATTACATAACTAATCTCTTAATTATCATATCTTATTAAAAATCTTATCTTAACTATACCCATATCATTTTTTGGAAGATACATTTAATATAAATAAATAAAATTTATCAAGCATTTTTTGGTCTTATATATACATGTATATAACAATATATCAAAACATGTTTTTGTTCCATATTCTAAAAGATATACTCCTTCCGTTTCGTAATAATTGATTTTCTAATTTTTAAGTGTTTTGTAATATTTAATTTTTAATTTTATTTATAGAAATTATAAATTAAAATAAAATTAACAAATATTAAATAGATAATTAAAAGATATTAATTATTTAAAAATCTGAGTAAATATATAATTAAAATAAATATTTTTTAATTTTGTATGTAAAAAGTACAAAATCAAATATTATGGAACGGACGAAGTATAACATACATACCTAACGATTGCAAACCATTTAAACCAATATTCTCAGCCATATATATATATATATATATATTCAAATTTAAAATATATATAAAAAATGTCATTTTTCAGTCTTATTCCTTTTGTTTAAAATGAGTCAAAGTAAAATTAAGGGTTGTCAAAGCAAAAAAAAAAACATTGGCTCTAGTGTAATCATAATTCAAAATTTGGAAGTTTGTTTAGTGATACAAGTGTGAGAGTCAAAATATATTTTACTTGTGGCCAGGCCTTTTCTTATAAAAAATCAAGGGTATTAGTTTCTACTTTCTATTATGGATATTTTTTGGTTAAACTTAATGGAAATTTTAAAAATTTGAATAAATATTTTGTTACATTTATTTAGAATACATACAAGAGTCGAGTTCGAAATTCTTGTATATTGGATGTAGGATATCATTCAGTAAAATAATTATTCAGGTTCACTATGGGTTCAAATAAAACATGATCTGGTTAGAATATATCAAATTTAGAAATCCATCGCTTAGATTTAAATTTTTCGGGTTAGATTTAGATGATCTGATTATGTTTTTTTGTCCACTTTATTGTATTATTACGTAGAGTTTTGTATTTAACTTCGTTCCCTATACACTTACCAAAGGTTCTGCTTGTGTTACTTGGAGTTTGGTGCCTAGGCCCCCGAATACTAATATTATTCGTTCTATGTGGTTGTTCAAACATAAATACAATGCAGATGGAACACTAAATAAGTACAAAGCTCGCTTAGTGGCTAACGGGAAATCACAGGAAGAAGGCATGGATTACACGGAAAGTCGGAAACATTCAGTCCTGTAGTCTGTCCTGCCACCATCAGAACTGTTTTACACGGAGGTCTGTCCAAAGGTTGGCCAATCCATCAATTAGAAATCAAATAAATGACAGATTGTTTCAAAAGGCGTAGAACCCAATCTTAAAATAGGCACTAAGCTTGATATCTCTCAAACTTTAAGAACAACCAAAATATATATAGCAGCATCAAAACATTTTTGTTTTATTAATTGTAAATATAATGATAGGTGATTATACAAATGATATAAAACTATGTTTCATTTAGAATACACGAGTCAAGTCGAGTTCGAATAAAACCCAATCGAAATCTCGGATGTAGTATATCATTTAGTAAAAGTGTTCACTATGGATTCTTAGAAATCTATAGTTCATTTGAATTATGATTGCACAAGAGCCACTGTGTCCTAATAAGACTCAGCTTCTCTTATAATGCTATTATGAGACAGTCATTACATTTAATATCTGGAAGAAAATAAATCAGTTCTTAACATACCTTGTTGTCTACAAGGACTATACTGACTTGCGGAAGTATCATTGTATAACCTTTCAAAAAAAAAAAAAAAAAAAATCATTAGAATAACTCTGAAAATACAAACACAAGCTATCTCCTTAAACACATATAAAACCATCATAGTAGTATTATTATATCATTACTAACACCAGATTACATAAGCACTCATCATTATCATTATACAATCGTCATCAAAATCAATTGTTAATTTCTGAATAGCAAAACTCACAGAATTCAAGGTTTCCAAGTTGGACTAGTGGTGGGCTTAAACGAACCAACCATGTTCAATTGTTCATTGTTCAATAATGCAAGGACAATAACTCAGCAAGTCTCAGCTCTTTCTGGTCTAACCTTTCATGACTTTTGCAGTTTTCTCCTCGTTTTCTTCTTATTACACTCCCCACGTGGCATCTTCTCATTGGCTATCACCTCTTTTCACTATATAAACTGAGACAATGCCAACGTGGCCTGTTCTAGTCTCCGTGGCACCTTTCGCCTCGTCGTTTTGTGAGTGGTGTTATTACTACTTTTATAAAACCATATAGTCTTTCTCTTCATATGCTAAATCATCATAACACATCACTCTTGCAGCAATATCACACACAAAAAAAACAATATGACATTATACGGCACCAATCCGACGTCGTCTAACGACTTAGCTCCAAAACTGGAGTACATCACACGCACACATAACCAACACAACGTTAGAGCCGGACTCGCCACGCGCCGCTCATGGAAGCAAATGCTCGACCTCCGCTTCTTCGACTTCCCGCGTAAAATAGCAACTGTGATCACAAGAATTAGAGCAAACACTGTCTATTTCCAGACCAATTACGTTATCGTTGTCCTCTTCTCCTTATTCATCAGTCTGATTTGGAATCCCTTCTCTCTTTTAATCATGCTGGCACTTATCGGCGCTTGGCTCTTCCTCTACTTCCTCCGAGACGAACCGCTCACTGTATTCGATCGCGAGATAGACCACCGTGTCGTCCTCATCGTCATGTCTGTTCTCACTCTTTCGATCCTTTTCTTAACCGATGCTAAGCTCAATATTGCAGTGGCCGTCTTGGCTGGTGTGATGGTTGTGTTATCTCATGCAGCTGTTTGGAAAAACGAAGATTTATGCAAGACAGACGAAGAAACCAGTCCTTTGATCCCCTAAGAAAAATTATCTTCATTCGTTAGACTGTTTCATGTTATGACTACACTTGTTTATTTGGGTTTAATGTTATGTTAATTAAATATTATAAATCAGAGTTTAAGTATGTTTCTGCTTCTACATTTGATGACTAAAATTACTACAACATACAAACACAATCGTATTATATATCAAATAATCATACCATCTAACTTATTTCAAAGTGTAAATTCAACTCCGGTTTGGTTTAATATAGCTAAACAAAATGTTTTGTGTTTCTAAACTTTGGTCGAGTTGGTTAATAAATTTAACGGGCTAGATACAATATGTAAGCCCATTAATCTTCGGAAGTGTTAAGGCCCATTAATCTTCCGAAGTGTAAGGCCCATTAAGCTTCCGAGTGCAAGTTGCAAGAGTCCAAATAATTCAAAGTGCTTTTTCAACTTTACGAATCTTTATATAATCTCGACCTCATGAATAATATATCACTAATTAAGGTACATGAAGATAACACATAAATTTGAGAAAAATAAATCTCATATACTTGTTGTCTTCATCAGTCACTTAACCAAATTTAGAGGAACTTGAAGAGAAAGAGGCAACAAAGGTTCATGAACAATCCCATCAGACATTTTTAAATTTCCAGAACTCAACAGCTTCTTCTCTTCTTCCCCTGAGGAAATAATCTCGTTGATTATTTCCAATAATATCCTCTCCAAAGCTTCTCCATCGGTCCAATCTCTAACCGTGGCCTTAACCAGCATGGGATTTTGACTAATTAAATCCCAAACCGGGAAATTCTTCCTTGGCATCATGTAATCTTCAGTTTTGAGTCCAAGACTCGGACAGTAATCACCAGCACCATCTCCAAGATAGATCATCTTCATCTTCTTCCCTTCTTTGGTTAAAGAAGCTTGAATCCTCTCAATTATCAAACCCTAAATAAATAAATAAAATGAATATTTAATTTAGTACACAAGTGCATGTGTCCATATTGACTCAGCATATGACATATGTTGATCATATCATATAACAGAATCAAAAATAATATATTTTTTACATCAAAAAAAAATCCCTGAATCCCTGGAAGTATATATATAGACATACAACTGGCAAAATTCATTATCTTTTATTTTTATTATTTTGCTTCAAATATCAAAAATCATATTTATTCATTGATTTACCAATAATAATTAGAAATTAATGTAAGAGAGTACCTTGCACATGTTAGGAGGGCAACGAGAGCAACCATGAGAAGATTTGATGAAGTCGTGGTAAGGAGAGATTCTCAATCTTCCTTGTTCATCAACAACTCCTGGATTTGTGTTAATCTCCGAGAAAAACTCACTAATCCCTAGATGTTCAATAATGGTTTCGATGAATAACATGTTCGCATCGCTCACTATTCTCAGCTCACACCTAACAACGTTTGCATGCATGATTAAGTAACGTGTCTTTTCTTTAATCAAAGGAAAGATTGAGAACTATACCCTAAAGCATGAGCTGATTTAATGGCAGGGATGACACGTGGATGAATTGGGACTCTTCTTAAGACTTGTTTAATTTCTTCAATGGTTTTACCATTATCATAAAGCTCCTTCATCATCCGATTCTGTTTAATGTTAAACCAAAATATTAAGTATTATTTAAACCAAAATCAAGAAACATAATTAACAGAGTTTGATGAAATAAACGAACAAACAAACCATGAGAGAGTTCCAAGGCATTGTGGGAAGAAGCTGATTGAACAAATCAGTGAAACCAAGTTCATCGACGACCCAATTATCACTGTCTACATCAATGATCGTCTTGTCGAAATCGAAGATGATGACGATGTTGTTATTGTTAGCCATGATCAGAGACAATTTCTTGAGAAAAATTATGGGAATGTGGAGAAGAAGAATATGATTTATATACAAGTGGAAGAAGGTGTAGAGGATAGAGACGAATAGGGATTTTTTTGAAAGATGCCATTGGAATATTATTACACAGACTCAACGTGTTTAATTAGAATCTTAGTCTTATTTGTTTCATGTTTTATAACCGTTAGATCTGATGATGTAAGGATCAAATATGTACTTGGTATGTTCATCCAACGGTGTTAACGACTCTTGGTTTATTTTTGTGGTTATTATTTTTTTAATAAAAAATTTGTGGGTATTATTTTTAGTTTGGTTTGTTAAAAGTGTATCTAGTGGGATTTTAGGCAGTTTGAGATATGACAAGGAATGAGACAAAAGAATATCCCATATATTAATCCGTTTTCTCAAAATTTTTCAAGATTCCAAATTAAAGGAGTAATTAATTATGGATTTTCTTTTCTTTAACTGAAAAAATATTAAATAATGAATATATCGGTTCAATGAATTTGTCGTTTCTGCCTAAAATACTTTCGTTATTGAGAAATTATTATGACTAAAAAATGACATACTAAAAATGAGACAGCATAGTGTTCAAGAAGAAGATATGACAAAAGAATCAATAAACAAATTTGAAGCACAACCCTCCCCATCGTCTCTTACTACAAATCCCACAACCATAAGCTGTTTCTTAAAACAGTAATAAAATCGAAACTATAAGAAAATAAAAAAATCTCCTTAAAAAAAAAAGACAACCTAAGAGGGGTGGTTCGGGTATTTCACATTTTAAACCTTCTGCGGTTAAAAAGGTCTCTTCTGCTTTACTTCCCCAATCCAGCATTTTACCTTCCAACTCCTGAAAGATACTGTTGCTTCTTCATAGACTGTGTCACAGTTACTGGTCAGGCTTAGGTCACAGCATTGTTCTCTTACTACTACACCTTTTCTGATTATAAGTTAAAAGAGATCAAACGAGAGAGAGACTGAAAAAAGAGAGATGGGAAAGTTAAATTGGAGCAAGCTGATTCTTCTTTCTCTTTCTCTAATTCATGCATAGTACATGTACAAGCTGTTTGCTGCTGCACAAGCAATTGAGTTCTCTGTTGGGTGCCAAGCCATATGCAGCAACTTAGTTGTGAAGTCATGTGCATTCCCATTCGCCTCTGCTCCAGGACTTTCTGATCCTGCTTCCAATACACAAGTTTTCACTCCATAATAACACAGTAAAAGCTTCAATAGGTTTTTACTGTTACTACTACCACTAACCTCGTCTAACCACACGTGTTATACTGCCTATAGATCTGGAAGGTCTTGCTGGTGTCTGGATTTGCCTCCTATTATATAAAACCATTGATCCACAATTCATCAATACAAATTTCTATGACTTGTGTTTAATTATCAATGTTCTCTTTTCTCTGATTTACCTCATCGGGTTTTTGCTAGCTTCCAAAGTTGCAGCTTCAGTACTTCCTGGAGAAGTTCCAAATAAGCGGAATAGATTGCTGGTTTCACCAGAAAATTAAGAATATTGAACTGGCCACATGTTCATCTCTTATACAAGATAGATAAGTATAGTGTTGACAAGAAGACAAGCAAGCAAACCTATAAGACCCTGTTGCTACCCTCAATCCATCGCCACTCAGACAACACTCGAATTTATCAAATATGGAGTCATTTTCATATAGATCACATAGCTGCAACCGGGTAAAACATAATGTGGTTAGTTTTTACGAAAGAATCATCAAATAAGAGATGCCATAGAAAGAAACTTTTACCCTGGGTCTCAGATGTTCATGAACCTGGTAAGATGCAACTGGACCAGAATCCATGTTTATGTCCCACAGCTGAGATGTCAAAAAGGGCAGAAGAAATCAGAGAGAAGGAAGAATAGATTGAGCCACAATCAGAAAACTATACACAAGGGAATCAGATGATTTCCAACCTTGAGCGTCATGTAATCGCGACTAAGTATGTATCTCCCATCCTTTGAGAATTTAATATCTGAAACTGAAGCAATTATCTCTGTAAAAAATGATCTTGCACCAGGTGCTTCTGGTTCTTCAAATCTGTGATATGCAGCACCAATGGTCAGTAGGTCTGAAACTTAACCATAATAATCTTCACTTCCAAGTCATTTTGACATGACAAGAGAAATATTGGAAATTAACTTACTTATTCAGATCCCTTCTTACTTAGACTTTAACATAAGTTCAGCACATATTGAAACCAGCTCTACATATCCAGAAAAAAAGTCTACCCTTTTCGATAAAAAGATGAGGAGAACAGAACTTACAGTTTCGTATGAGAGTCACACAGAGCTGATTGCCGCATATCAATCAAACGAATGGAGCCTTTTGAACTACTATATGCGAGCATATTACACTGGATAGGATGAAATTCAGCTGATGTAATAACCTCTGCAGAGACCATGTGGCATTTAGAACAACACTCAACAAGCAGTACACGTGAAAAGAATAGATATTCAACGGAAAGAGTTTGTTAACATATGAACCAATGTTACGACCATGCAAAGAAACTTCTAACAAAATAAGGAAAATACCATACCAGTTAAGTCCTCCATGTTTGTGGGCTTCACATCAACAATATTGAAACTCTGATTACTGATTTCCAAATTCCAGAGATTTACTCGCAGATCATCAGCCGAAATAAAGGTTTCTCCATCGCTATAAAAATTAGGGGAACAATACATTATTGCAGAAAATGGAAAATGTTTTAGATTTTAGCATTGTTTCTTGAGATGGAAAAGCAAGGAGAAAGACAGCATAATCATGTTAAAATGATATCAAGAGTAAAACATATAACCTGTGGGAAAACATAGGAAACAATTACCTGCTATTTGAGATTGAATTAATATGGTAATCATGAGCATGAGCATACACTCTTCGGCATCTCGCCACAAGGTTGGTATCCTGGCTAGTCACCTAAATATGCAGAAAGACCCATTATTTCGAGCAAAGTATAAATTGACTAATGGATGACACTGGGTTGGCACTGAGCTTTGGTTCCCCTACATTTCACACTCGAGTGGCAGGATTATCAACAGGACGGAAACATCCACAACTTCCAGTAATATGGTATACATGCTTAATACCTATATGCATTTAGTTTCCGGAATCCTTAGACCATACTCACTTCATTTGACACCCAAAAAAATGGAAAAAAAGTATTGCGTTGAGTACAACTACCACAGGCAAACGCAGAGATGGAATGCCTCCAGGTGGAAAAGAAAAGTCATTGCTCAGGTAGTCATATGCTTTATCGGCAGGTAATCCATTAACAACGAATTGAGGAAGAGGGTTACTTGAACTTTCTAGTTTCGGATCAAGATTCATTTCAGAAATTTTCTTGATCTTTTTCTCTTGTACCTGTTTGATCCCAAATGAGAGGAATCAGATTATTAAAAATAACAAACAAAAACTATTTCTCTTTATTGCATGGAGTCTTGGAAGCATTAAAAACAAGTTTGCAGACCTTTGCACAATGGTACCTAATATATTTGAACACTATAAAGCATATGTAACAAGATTATGGAATTGACTTAGACACAAAGATTAAAAAAATCCATCTGGATGTCGCACCTTCCAATATTTGATGGTTTTATCGTTTGTAGAAAGCAGAAACAATGCACCATTTGCTGGCTGGCACCATCTGATTTTGTTGATTTTCTCCTCTATCTCCAAACTCTTGAGATAGTCAAACTGGAAAAGATCGAAGAGCAAGCTTAATGTGTAGCATAAGGAACACAATTACAGGTAAGTGAAATCTAGTGATAAGTTTTAATGTACCTCTGGTTCATGACTCTGAAATTCTGTTTTATATCTAAACTCAGGATGCTTAACTGGGTAATCGGTCTCCTCCATATCCCTCCTGGATCCGCCATGCTGAAATTAACATTGAACACGGATGCGTTACAACACAACTCATTTTTTCAAAGACGATTTATAAATCTTGCAGAAGAAAAAGGAACTCACTTCTTTGGTATCTGTCCTTTCAAAAAGAACTACTCGGCCTCCACGGTCACCAGTTGCAAGATAGTCTCCACTTTTATCAAATTCGATGGCCGAAATGATGTCAACTGCAGAAGAAAATTGTACAAACAGAATCGTTACATAAGAAGTCGCCACTAAATTGTAGGAGCTAGACGCATAACAACCTCAAACACAACTAGAATATTCTTGTCCACAACATAAAGAACGTAAACCAGTAAAGAAGACTACATACAATTACACGAGTTATATGGACAGTGGATTAAGTTTATCGCATATCAAAAGTGCCTCTGAAGATAATCAAGTTACATTAATACTACAGAAAGCCTCGTGAGCCAGAAGAGAGCAGCTTAAAACCAACTCAATATTACAAATTAAACTCATAATTCATAAACCAAAAAAGCATTAACTGATTGATAACTCTTCAGACTTCTCCCTCGATAACCCAAATCCTCAAATGTTTTTCTTTGCGATATTGCAGAGAAGAGAAAGAATTATACCAATGGAAACAGTATCCGTGGCTATGGCATTGAACAGCGAAAAGCTTCAAGCTAGATTATCATCTTAAAACTATAATTTGCATCAAATCAACAACACAGCTATGAAAAACTAGTACAAAAATGAGAGCATCCAACCTCACAACATGAGTTGAAGGAATAAAGATAGCTCCAATAATGATAATACCCAAACCCAACAATCCAAGCTTTCTCATAGAACTTAGAAACCCTACTACAGTGTAATCAAAGTCACAGAGATTCATCAATGGCCCACTAACAAGTAGATGAATAACTCACTAATCTCTATCATCCAAATCAGATTCAAACAACAAATCAAACCCTTCAAATACACTCTGGATCTAAAATTAAAATATTAACAGAACTCACCACCCTCCCAGAACATGAATATATTATCACAATATATATTAACCGGACGCAATAATTACCTTCCTGGACTTCTTCTCCAGCGGTTCGCTCGCCGAAGACCTGAGAAAATCTCCACTCTAAAGACGGAGGAGGACCACTAGTAGCAGCGGAGGAAGAAGCATCGTTCATTTTATCCGACAAAAGCTTCGTGAAAATAGAAGAAATCTGAGCTTCAAAATATTTAATCACCAAATCGAAGATCGAGTCATCACCATAACCAAATCCCTTGATTCACATTACATAGATTTATTCATGTATTTTTTAGCGATTGAAGCACTTGATCGATTATTAATTTATTCCTTCTCTCTCTATAAAATGGCAATTTCGAGATATATCTATCTCTCTCTCTCTCTACAGAAGAAAATGGAGGAACGAGATAAGAAAAAAACGCCTTTGCCTTTTTCTCTCTCTAAAAGGATAAAATTGGAACAAAAAAACGAAGGAACAAATCGCATAAGTGAAATGTCTTTACTATAATGTTTTTGTCCTGATTCTAAAGTATCCTTAAAGGTTACGGGCGGTGATAATTTTTAATCTGACTAGTAAATATCAGTGGACGGTGACATATTATCTCGCGTATCATTGGTCATTTATGGAGGTGCGCTTGTCATTGTTAGATGATGGGAAAAAATGTATAAATAAATATAATTAGTAATATTTTCTAAATAATTAATTTTGCCAATTTATCATAAATTTTTATTTTAATTTCGTTGGTGAGTACATAAAAAAAAAACAAATTGAAAGGAACAAGAGTGTGTAATGAATAAGTAATTAATTACCCCATCAAATGACTCAAAACTAACATGTTTGTGTAAATTGCTCACACTGGAATAAGCTTTTGTTTTATATAGAACCTTGAGTGTGATTTTACAATGCTATTAGAACATAGTTTGTTTTGCTTCAACATTACTTTATTCATTTTAGTTCTGACCTCTATAAACATCAAAGATAATAATACTTCACATGTGCCTTTATGAGGTTATTATTTGAATTAAAAATATTTGATATTATGATTTAGGTTGGCCTTTCGAACTTGAGACTAAAATGGACAATTTGTATATCTCATTATAATCCAATGTCAAAATCATTTTTTCAACATCCTTTGAAAACTTTATACTAAAAGACAGAATGATACAAATAAAAGTTGAATAAAAAGATAAAAGACAATAGATCAAGGACCACTATCCTTCTCAATTCCATCGTGGCATATCACATTTTCTTTCTTGTTATCGTAAATATGTCAACTTTATACTAAATTGTTCCAGTTTTAAAGCACAGAACAAGAATGTTAATTAGATTAAAAAGAAACAGGTGATGAAAACATCTAATGTTGGTTCATTTTTTTTCTGTACAGTAAAAAATCCTAATATAGAAATCAATCTGATTGGGAAAAGTTAGAAGTGATCGATAAGAACATGACGGTTCTAACTCTAAAGCTAAAAAATACTTTATTGACTTGTAAGCCTAATTACCAGTATCTGATCCACGTCCTAACGAGCTATCACTATCAGAATCTGCAGATCAGAAGAAAAAGTAATGTCACTTATGATGCTGTTAAGGTAAAAGATCTGAGATAAAGTTTGAACATTTACCACTAGAGCCAGATCCTGAGTCACCACTACTAGAACTGTTAGAACTACTTGATCCACTTGCGTTATTTTCTTCCCGAACAGGGGATGATGCCATTCGAATTGCTTTTCCTTGTTTTCACATATCAAAGCAAAATTTACAGAAGAATTATTAGTCCACTGTTTTTTTTGGTGTGTATATAAGTATTATTACATCCTAATTTGGTATGACCTTGTGAGCTAAAGGCTTACCTGATTCAGTACCTCTCCATGTTTCAGTGCCCGTTACTAGAGTGGTCTGTGAATACAAAAGAAGATACAGTTTTATCAGCCAAAATCAATAAGAGCAGAAGTCAATGAATGACAATTAGCTATGGGAATCTTACTGGTTCTTGAATAATATTGTGAATAGATTCAGCATCTCTTTCAGAACCAAAACCCTGATCTTCATTCTTCTTGCTCAAGCTTTCCTTATACCCAGTTGTGAAACTATATAGCTCCCAAAGCGTGTTGATATCAAGACTATCGATATCCAGCTCAATCTCATCATCCTGTTGAGAGAGCTCTGGATTGCTTTTCTTTATAATCTGAACCACTATCTCTAGTTTGTCATAAGGCAAATCCTGAAGCTCTTCACTGAGTCTCCTTTTCTCATCCAATGTCAGGTCTCTTTTATTAACAGGCACCTCCTCTTCTTCAGCCTTATCGGGAGCATTAGTAGCCACAGTTTCAGGCTCCACTGGTGTTGTCATAGCTTCGTCTCTCTCCCAATTCCCTTTTTCAAGTACCAGTGATGCTGGTGGAGAAGAAGGAGGAGACGGAGAAGGTGTAGGAGCTGGTAAAATAGGAGCAATGGTTGAAACAGGACCAGGGAACTTGATATCACGAGTTGGTTTAAGCTTCCTATGAAGATCATCATACTGCATTTCAATGGATACCCATTTCTCTTCAAACATGTTCAATAAAAACTTAGCCATACCATGGACCTCATGATCAATTGGGTTATACAAAAGGGCATTGTTAAAAGTAAGTCTAACATCTTCAGCAAAATCTAAAGGTGAGTTATACAAACTTTTCCCTAACTTAGTCTTCACTGTACCCAAATCCATAGGTTTTTTAACAATAGTATGATAATCATGCAAGCCAAGTTCTTTAGCATCAACTGGTACATTGAATACCCAACCACACTTATGCTTCATCAATTTCGTAAGCAAATTGTTACAGTTCTTGAAAATCTGAACCGTACCTTTATCAGTTCCCTTCTTATTAACTCCATTCACAGTTTTAAGTTTCTTGTTTCTTCCTATAACACCAGTTTTAGCAATAGACCCATAATTCACACCTTCTTGATCAAATCGTTTGATCAAGCTCCTAACTTCATCTAGCTCAGATTTTAGTTTCCGTTTCAAGTTCCTAGCCTCAAGCTTCGAAATCGAGCTCAGACTTACCTTCAACATGTGATGGTCGTCCTCCTCCGACGCAAACGAGTTAGAGGGAGATACGAGAGGTCTTGAAACCACCATTGGCTTGGATCGGTTCTGGTTCGCGCTCCACTTATGTTTCGTCTTCGAAGCTCCACCACCTGATATATACTCAGAAGACATTACACCTGAAAACAAAATGGAAAAAAGAAAGCTAAGGTTTCTCTAGTGAGGCTTTATAACACCGAATCGAAGGTCGTGAAATCGAAAGAAAATGAAATTAGGGTTGAATCGTAGTTGATGAAGATCGCTTCTATGGATTTTGCAAAGTTAGAAAACCCTAAAGGAAACAATGGTGAGAATAGCGTAAGCTCACGCGCTCTATCACCCGAGAAATTAGGGAAAAGTTAATTTTTCAGGTGTGCCTAATAAAACAAAACCAAACCGATACAAACCGAATTAAACCAATTCAATTCTCTTTGACGTGACGTGTAACTGTAAACCAATTGCTAACATCCGCCTTGTATAGAATTTATTAGCGTAATATACAAGTATAGTTATGTCATTATTGCATAATCTCGTAACTAAACGAACATATATTACGTCAGGCTAGCTCGTGAAAACAGAGTGTTCTCGTTAATAAATTCTAACACTATTATAAACTAAAGTATTTAACGAATTAAATCTCATAAGTTCTTTTTTTACTGTGTTATATATGGTAATAATGCGTTTTTTTACTGTGTTAATATATGGTAATAAGCATATATTAAGTACTAAGTAGTTTAACAATAAGCTTACTTAATCGTCGACTGTTGTCAGGACAAAAGAACAATAGTCTTGGACTTTAGGAAAAAAAAAGGTCATTTATAATTTTATATCGTAATCTAGTTCTAAATCCGATACTGTATAAATAAATGTTCAAAATATAAACAAATTATACAGTCTTATCAATCCATTTTTTTTACTTTCTAATAAATATTTATTACTATATTGAGTTTTTTATCATTAAAGTCAGTTGGACCTACATACAATACCGTCAAGGATCCTTGTTAACAAGGTTCCAACAATTCAAGGATAGACTCACTTTTGTGTCAACTACATTGCCGCAATTTTGTTTTATTTTGGCAACAATAATTAAGCATTTATATAATATATAGTTATTATGTCTTTTATTACACCGAAATTTAGCGGACCGATATAAACCGTCATGAATACGTAAAGAAACAAAAACATGAAAACTTATCTTTTGTTACGGTTTTTAACTGAAAAATTATATCCCATCACTACAATAGCTAAATATACATAACATGATTTTGGACACGAATCTATAGTTCATCTAAAGAATAAAAATAAACAATCTTACAAGGTTGTGTTGGACTAAAATATCTTTTATTTATTGATACTAAATGCAACCATGAACATCTATCAACTACCAGACTACATTTAATGCTTAAACCACATGGACCCCACTTCCTTCTTAATTTTCATTCAATTCTTCTCCCAACCATCTCTTTGCTGTCTTCATTACTCTATCTCATTTCTTGTTCGAATCAAGAAATTTTTTCAAAGGATTTTAATACTAATAAATAAACTCATTATCTTGAAGATAAATAAATAAAAAAACAAGGAGAAGTGTTTGTTGTGTTTAAGTCATTCAAGTTCATGAAGATAGAAACAAGTCCAAGTTTGTTGTTAATGCAAAATTCTCATGACTCTGTTATACTAAACTCTTTTCTCCTTAATTTCTTCTACTTAACTTGATTCCATTTTTTTTCTTTCAATTCAAAGTTCACACTTTTTTCCTTTCCTCGACAAACCCTTTTTTCAGTTTTCTCGGACTCTGTTTTTTTTTTCTAAAGCAAAATCCTCTGTTTCGGTTAAGAGATGGAGATAGAAGCAAGCAGACAACAAACCACCGTACCAGTTTCTATCGGTGGAGGGAACTTTCCCGTTGGTGGTCTAAGTCCATTGAGTGAAACTATATGGAGAGAGAAAGCTCCAACGGAGTTTATCGGAGATGTGTCAGCGAGGCTTACGTGGCAAGATCTAACGGTGATGGTAACTATGGGAGATGGTGAGACTCAAAATGTTCTCGAAGGTCTTACAGGTTACGCTGAACCTGGATCTCTCACCGCTCTCATGGGCCCTTCCGGCTCTGGTAAATCTACTATGCTCGATGCTCTCGCTAGCCGCCTTGCCGCTAACGCTTTCCTCTCCGGCACCGTTCTTCTTAACGGCCGTAAAACCAAACTCTCCTTTGGAACAGCTGTTAGTATTTATTTATACACCACTTTTTTTTAATACACAACACTTGCTAGTTGCTATAATCTTGCAACTTAATTAAACAAAAAAAAACAAATTTTCAACATTAAATTAATAAAATAACAATTTTTCAACTTAATATAAAAACCTTAAAATTTGACCTTCTTCGTAACATATATATTCTGATGCATATGTTTCAGTTATAGCGAACAGTTTTGTCTTTGTACGAAGTGTAAGAATGTTCTTGGATTTTAGCTATTCGTAATATGTTTAAGAAAAGAAAAAAACACAAATCAACTTTATTTTATTTGGATCATTGATTTAAGTATTGGCTTTTTGCTGAATCTGGTTATTGTACTCAGGCATATGTGACACAAGACGATAACTTGATTGGTACGTTAACTGTGAGAGAGACGATATGGTATTCAGCAAGAGTTCGTCTTCCTGACAAGATGTTACGATCTGAGAAACGTGCTCTAGTGGAAAGGACAATAATAGAAATGGGTCTTCAAGATTGTGCCGACACTGTTATAGGAAACTGGCATTTACGTGGAATTAGTGGTGGAGAGAAGAGAAGAGTCAGTATTGCTCTTGAGATTCTAATGAGACCTCGTTTACTCTTTCTTGATGAGCCAACAAGTGGTCTTGATAGGTAAAGTGTTTCAGACAGCTTCTTTAGTTTTCAGTAAACTAACTAAAGCTTGATGTTAGTTTCGGTTTTTTTCTGTGTGTGTAGTGCTTCTGCTTTCTTTGTGACTCAGACGTTGCGTGCTTTATCACGAGATGGAAGGACTGTGATTGCATCGATCCATCAACCGAGTAGTGAGGTCTTTGAGTTGTTTGATAGGTTGTATCTTCTTTCTGGAGGCAAAACTGTTTACTTTGGTCAAGCTTCAGATGCTTATGAGGCAAGAAACCAAACTAAAAGAAAACATAATCCTCTGAATACTTATCTTTGAAACTAATCTGTGTTTTTTGCTTTCTAATGTAGTTCTTTGCACAAGCTGGATTCCCATGTCCTGCTCTAAGGAATCCTTCTGATCATTTCTTGAGATGTATTAACTCAGACTTTGACAAAGTTAGAGCCACTTTGAAAGGTTCTATGAAGCTAAGGGTACTGCAAAAACCTTTCCTTTCTTAAACTGATTTCAATTCTCTTCAAGTCTCATTTGCTGATGGACTTGTTATTCTACTTTCCCAGTTTGAAGCAAGCGATGATCCGTTGGAGAAGATTACCACAGCTGAAGCTATCAGAGTCTTGGTAGACTATTACCACACTTCTGATTACTACTTCACAGCAAAGGCTAAGGTTGAGGAGATATCCCAATTTGTAAGTACTATTTCTTCCTTCCTTGAGCTTTTGTTTGATCTTAGGACTGAGTCACTGGTCTCTTTTAACTTGTTTCGGCCCTTCCCTGTTTACAGAAAGGGACTATTCTTGACTCTGGAGGCAGCCAAGCTAGTTTCCTTCTGCAGACTTACACTTTAACCAAGCGATCCTTCATCAACATGTCAAGAGACTTTGGATATTACTGGCTTAGACTACTAATTTACATCTTGGTCACTGTCTGCATTGGAACCATCTATTGGAACGTTGGAACTAGCTACAGCGCCATTCTGGCACGAGGCTCATGTGCGTCTTTCGTCTTTGGCTTTGTAACATTCATGTCAATTGGTGGCTTTCCTTCTTTTGTTGAAGACATGAAGGTGTTTTACTTATCCCCCACTCCTTCAGTTATCTTACACAAGCCAATGAACCAAATCGGTTTTGTTAAACCGAAAAACTAATTGCAGGTGTTCCAAAGAGAGAGACTAAATGGTCATTATGGAGTAGCTGCATTTGTAATAGCCAACACAGTATCTGCAACACCATTCCTTATCATGATAACTTTCATCTCTGGAACAGTCTGTTACTTCATGGTTGGTTTACATCCAGGATTCACACACTACCTCTTCTTTGTTCTTTGTCTCTATGCAAGTGTCACTGTTGTAGAGAGCTTAATGATGGCTATAGCTAGTATTGTTCCCAACTTCCTCATGGGTATCATCATAGGAGCTGGTATCCAGGTACTTCCCTGACCACTTCTGTTATAGACTTTTAAGTAAAGCTCTTCCTAAATCTGTACTTTGTACTTTGGTCTCAGGGGATCTTCATGTTAGTTTCTGGATTCTTCAGACTTCCAAATGACATACCAAAACCTTTCTGGCGTTATCCAATGTCCTTCATTAGCTTCCACTTCTGGGCTCTACAAGTAACATCATTAAAACGTTTTATATAAGCTTATCTTCATGATAGGAAAGAGCTAACATTGGTTTGTTCTTCAGGGTCAATACCAGAATGATCTGAGAGGCTTGTTCTTTGATAGCCAAGGGAGTGCTTTCAAGATTCCTGGTGAATACGTTTTGGAAAATGTCTTCCAGATTGACTTGCACAGATCAAAATGGATTAACCTGAGTGTTATATTTAGCATGATTATCATCTACCGTATCATCTTCTTTATCATGATTAAGACTAATGAAGATATAACTCCTTGGGTTAGAGGTTACATAGCACGGAGAAGAATGAAGCAAAAGAATGGAACTCAGAATACTACAGTTGCACCAGATGGTCTTACTCAGTCTCCTTCCTTGAGAAACTATGTAGCTACACGAACTGATGGTGCTGCTCGTAGATGGTAGAGTTGGAACTTTTCCAGTCTTGATCAAAGCAAAGCCACTATATTTCACTTGGCCTGCAAAATTGAAAACTCAATGTAATGTGAGAGCAAAAGAACTTGAGTGTTGTTAGTTATAGAGATTATTAAAACCATGAATTTATCTATGATAATTACTAGTAGTATATTTATTTTCTACTTTGCTAGTAACAAGGTTGTTGTCTTAAAGTTTGTATTATGCAGCAATTACAGAACATAGATCTATGGTTTCAAGCTTTGTTTGTACATACTGAAATAAAAAATTGAGTTCTGATAAAATTCAAACCCAAAAAAATCTCAAAAAAAATGACTAGTAGTTTTTCTCAAAAAACTAGGCAAGGTGTACTGTAGCAGTTAAGGCCTCTTCAGTTAAGTCTATAACAAAAGTGGATATATAAGAATTATGCAAAATAAATAGTTTATAATAAACTAATACTAACGCAGAACATATTGAATTATTCTCGGTAACGCAGAACACTTTGACATATCCACGTTCAATGAAAGGGATTTCGTCAGTGGTGATCAAGACATGACGTCATGTAGCTTTGACCCAATTGTGAACAGATCATATAATCTCTCAGCTCAACTAGATTATTACATGCACACCACTAATAAGTAATACAGCGGCGCATTTGACCAAAAATTTAGATATAGTTTGACTTTGACTTTATAAAATAAACTAACTGCTTATAAATAGAAACTCTTTTCTCTTCTCTTTTCAGTTCATATTAAAACTAAACAATGTCGTCGTCACATCTCTTTATCTTCCTCCTCCTCGCTATCTTCATCAGCAATCGTGGAGCCACTACTGAAGCCGCTGTAGAAGCAGTAACCGACATCTATGGCAAACCTCTCCTAAGAGGCCTTAACTACTACATCTTGCCTGTAATTCGCGGCAGCGGCGGAGGACTAACCATGTCCAAACCAGAGAACAAAACTTGTCCTAAAAGTGTTATCCAAGACCCATATGAAGTCTCTAGAGGCCTACCGTTAAGATTCTCACCATCAGTCAAATCAAGAACCATCCCTGTCTCAACTGATCTAAACTTCATATTCTCTGCAACTTCGATCTGGAACATAGACAATTTCGACGAGGCGACGAGGCAATGGTTCGTTTCAACTTGTGGCGTTGAAGGGAATCCAGGTCAGAAAACGGTTAGTAACTGGTTCAAGATCGACAAATATGAAAATGATTACAAAATCAGGTTTTGTCCTACTGTTTGCAATTTCTGCAAAGTCATGTGTAGAGACATTGGAGTGTTTGTACAAGATGGAAAAAGAAGACTTGTTTTAAGTGATGTTCCATTAAAGGTTATGTTCAGAAGAGCATAAGTTACATACAACAAATTCCACAATGTTTTTGTAACACTAATAATGAATAAGAAGTTTTCTTCAATGCTTGTTTCTGCTTCTTAATTCCAATCTTCTTTAGAAACCATCAAATAATGGTCAACTATCACGAGCCAAGCTGTTGAATATTTCGATGATGATTGAATTTTCATTGTTCAGCTCCTTGAGCTACCGATCATATATCGTCTTCTCAAACTTAATCGCAGCTCTATAAAGAGAGAAAACAAAACAGGTGGATACATAGTGAAGACACCGACTTAGAATCAAATGAGCCATAAGAAATCAAATAACTGGATAAAAACCTTTTAAAGGGTGAAACAAGATTCTGGTCGGAAACAAAACAAAAAAGGATCGAGCAAACAAAACATATTATAAAGATATGTAAAAAATCTTAAGATCGGGTTTTTGTTATTGATGATGTGGTTGGCTCTCTTTTCTCTCTAAGAAGAAGCAACTACTTTCTCTTCAGCAGCGCCTTCGAATGTCTCTCCAACTAACTCTGGAACATCATCATCATCCTCTTCTTGTATGGTGGCTGAGGTATTACCTTCACCAGGAGCTTGTTTCTGTAACTGCTCTGCTAGCTTCTTCAGGTTGTCCATGTTGTCTGGTCCTGAAAGAGATCAAAGTAACATAAATATAATCAGGAATAATTAATTCAGGGAAAGAAACAGTAAGAGGTAAGTGTTACAATGTACATACCAAGTTGGCTAAGGATCTGAGGAAGTATATCTTGCAATTCTGCAGTAAAGCCACAAGTTTTATAGTATTAAACAGAGAAGATTCAACGACGAAGAAACAAAAAAACAGAGAGCATTACTTTTGGTTTGTGGAGAACCACTAACAACCCAAGTGTTTGCAGCAATTGAAGCTTGAACTGTTGTAACATTTAGATTAAACAAACATCAGTAACATGAAAAGGCTTTGCAAATCCTGTGTATATAAAGTAGAGAAATTTACCCTTAGGGTTGATGAACTGAATAACAACATCATCTTTAAAGATGTTAACTTCTTCAATACCAGGAATGGAATTAACTCCAATTCTCTTCAAGGTACTTTGAAGTCTCTTGTCATCAGTAGTATTGGTCTTGTGCACAGCCTTCTTCTTTCTACAATCAAATCATATGGTTTCATTAAAGTAAATGTTAATGACTGAAGAATGAATAAATGAATGAGAAATATGAATATATATATACCTTCTTACTGTACCTTTACCACCGGTACGGACGGTGTTAGCCATCTTCATCAACTTCTCACGATTCATCTGTGTTTTAAAAACACCACAACAAGCAAATTCTATCAACCCTCAAATCGCATCATGGATATTTAACGGAGCTCATTAATTGCTAAAAATAAAATTCTGGATAACTACTAAATTAACAAAACTTTCTTACTATAGAAGAAATTTATGAGAACAAAGTATTAAAAATCTTCTTTATAAATTCAAGTGATTAGAATAAAGATTGAGACACCAACAAATTTGAAGTGTCAGATTCGTATATAAATGTTATTATTAGTTTTAACCTAAGTTTCATCTTTCTCAATCGATTATGAACTTCCTAAATACAGACAAAAAAATCATGAATCCACAATGAAGCGAAATGAATCAGAGTTAAAAAATAATCGAAAATTGAGTTTGCAAAAACAGAGAAACCGTAAAACGAAAATGACAAATCAGTAAAAGAAAGGAACATTTACAGTAGCGGATTTAGCTTGAGATTAGGGTTCTTCCTTCTTCTAAAAGTGAAAAGATGAGATAAGAAAAAAATAAACAGAGAATAGAAACGGGAGACGCGGTCAGTGCCAGAAGGGTTTTGCCCTTTTAACTCTTTATTCCCCGTTTGTTAATCCGACGGTTAATATCAGAAGTTGCATAAAGAAGTCTCGATCTCTACCGTTGGATCGTATAACAAGGCTCGATAATAATAACGGCCCAATCAATTTCATGGCCCATAAACTCATAATAAGGTGGGCCTAATTAGTATTATCAATCACCGGTATAGAGTGTACCAAACCACAAATTTGGTTTAACAAATTTAACCCAATTTCAAATTCCAAAAGTGTAGATTACCCCACGTTCTTTGGAATGAACTGATGATTTAGAGCTATTAATTTGATTTCAATCGAACTGTTGTGAATTGTGTGCTAACAAGAGAAATCTATATATTTTCCTTTTTGATTTTTGCCTTTGACATAATCCACTTTTTAAATCAGAAAAAATGCAATAAGTAAGCATATATTATAATGTTCTTAGACTTTTTCTTTCTAGAATAAGTAGGGGAAAAAATCAATTTATGTATATAAACTTTGAGAAAGGGATTTAGGCAGAGGAAAGAAGAAAACTACTTGGTTATGAACTTGAAAGAGTATTTTAATTGTAGTCAGAGATGTTGAAGTTGATTGGCTGCAACTGTGAGCTCAAGTAAGTAAAAAATAAATGTTTGGGCATTGACTTTGGATATTTAAGCAATCAGACAATCGTCACTTATTGATATATTCCAAGGTCAATACCGTTTCCGACATAACAAGCAAGTAGCATTGTAACAGAACTGGTCTAAAGAGACAATTAACAATTTACTTTATAAGTATTCGTCTCAGTTGTGCATACTTGTTTAACACGGAACACTTAGCATCATGAGGGGAAACCAGAATTACTCCTTCCTGATTCTTCTCTCTTTTCTAAATCTATTCATTGTTCTTTCAAGCTCTTGTAAATCCACATGTGGTGATATCCAGATCCTGTTCCCTTTTGGAATCGGAAAGGATTGTTATCTCGACGAGTGGTACGAAATCAAATGTCTACCTAATGTGAAATCCGGGAAAGATTTCCCTTTCCTTGAAAAACTCAAAATAGAAGTTGTAAATATTTCCCTTCCGGTGAAATCTTTTAGTATATACTCTTCAATTCGTGTCAAAATCCCGATTGCCTCCGTAGGATGTTCTAGCGATGGAAAAGATTCTGGATTGACATTGAATTTGACTGGCACTCCTTTTTTCTTTGGGGACCAACTCAACCTAGTTGCTGTTGGTTGCAACAACAAAGCGTCGCTAACAAATGTAGAACCAAGAATGGTTGGATGTGAGTCTACTTGCACTACAAGAAACAATTCACAAAGCATCCCTTTATTCAACAAAATTGAATGCTCTCGCTCCCGTTTCAGCAACACTCAAGCCATCTTGCCTGACAGCTACATTCCAGTTTGCAATAGAACGAATAAACAGAACGACTCAAACACAATCTGCGATGGGAACAAATGTTGCCAGGTAAAAGCATCTATTGGTGCTCAACAACTCATAGGTGTCACAATAACGAATACTAGTAATGGAGGCTTGACAACCGATGGAGATTGCAATGTTGCTTTCTTAACAGATGAAGTCTACACTTTATCGAATGCAACCAATCCAGAACTGTTTTATTCTGAGGGCTACACTACTATTAGCCTAGGATGGTTCATCCAAACGAAGAACCATTCGTTTCTAGAACTATTGGAATGCGAAAACAGAGAAGAGTTTGATCAAAGTAAAACAAGGACAGCAAAATGCACATGTGATAATCATACAGATTCGGGGATCACTTATGCAAGTTGTGCATGTGCCACAGGTTACAAAGGCAATCCATACGTTCTAGATAACTGCCAAGGTAAGTAATTGTTCCTTCAAGCTTTTTTGTTTTTAATATCATCAAGAATCTGAATATAATTTCATGATTCCTTCCCTTCTTATAAGTAGTTTCCTGCCTTTTCGTATGCAGAAATTAATGAATGTGCGGCACGTGAAAATCCCTGTTGGAATGACCGTAGTCTTATATATTACAAGACTTGTAAGAATATGCGGGGAAGTTATGATTGCGTGAACTACTACATTCCAGAAATATTGACGGGTAAGTCAACGAATCAAGCTATTTAGGAAAACGGTGATGATGAGTATTTAATTTGATTTGTGGGATTTGCAGGATTAGGTGCAGGTCTTTTTGTCTTAATCGTAGGCGTTTGTATACGGTGGTGGAGAAAGCTTCTTAAAAAGAGAAGAATGTCAAAACGCAAGAGAAAATTCTTCAAACGTAACGGAGGACTGTTATTGCAGCAACAGCTAAATACAACTGGAGGCAGAGTTGATAAAACAAAAATATTCAGTTCGAGAGAGCTGGAGAAAGCCACTGATAACTTCAACGAAAACAGGGTTATTGGACAAGGTGGTCAAGGAACTGTTTATAAAGGTATGATTGTTGATGGTACATCCGTTGCAGTCAAGAAATCTAGTGTTGTAGATGAAGACAAACTACAAGAGTTCATCAATGAGGTTATTATTCTCTCCCAGATCAACCATAGGAACGTGGTGAAGCTTTTGGGATGTTGCCTTGAGACAGAAGTTCCAGTTCTGGTTTATGAGTTTATTACCAATGGAAACCTCTTTCAACATCTCCACGAAGAATTTGATGACTACTCAGTGTTATGGGGTGTACGTATGCGCATTGCAGTAGATATTGCAGGAGCTCTTTCGTATCTACATACTGCTGCTTGTTCTCCAATATATCATAGAGATATCAAGTCAACAAACATACTACTAGATGAGAAATACAGAGCCAAAGTATCAGATTTTGGCACTTCAAGATCAGTTACCATTGATCATACTCATTGGACAACGGTAATTTCGGGTACAGTCGGGTATGTGGATCCAGAATACTATGGAACAAGTCATTTTACTGAAAAAAGTGATGTTTATAGTTTCGGTGTTGTCCTAACGGAGCTTATTACTGGAGAGAAGCCAGTTATAAACCTTTCGGATACTCAAGAAATAACTGGTTTGGCAGATTACTTCAGACTTGCAATGAAAGAGAACAGACTATTTGATATCATCGATGCTCGAATCAAAAATGATTGCAAGCTGGAACAAGTGATTGCAGTGGCAAATCTGGCTATGAGGTGTCTGAAGAAGACAGGGAAGGACAGGCCAGATATGAGAGAAGTTTCTACAGCTTTGGAAAGGATCTGTTCATCTCCAGAGGATTTTCAGGTGCAAATTCATATTGATGGCGAGGAAGAGAAGTTATTACACAGAGGTGATTCTTGGAACTAGGTGACTGCAAGAACAATGTGTGGTAATGAAGAAATGTAATATGAAGATGTTCAAGTTTGACTAATAATGTTGTTATGTATTCTGTAAAGGCTTCTTGTTTAAGTTTGTTTTTCAGTTCCATTGCTTAACTGACCTAACATCTGTCAACCAAACCATACTATATCACATTTAATCAATTACAATGTGTCATCATATGTTGATGAATATAAAGAATACTAAACTATATTCAAAAGAATCTGAGTCATGTAGATAGATGAAACTGTATAATAAATTAAACCAAGAAAACTAGAGACTTTGTGATTGTAATTAGACAAACAAAAAAAAAACATAGAAACAGAAGTCAATGCCCGAACCATACAAGAAGAGCATTTATGCATGGTGCGTTCTTGACTCCCACTTTCACTAATAAAAAAAAAACACCTACAAAAATAAATAAACAAGAGAGAGATAGAGAAAGACATAAGAATAATGATTTCTTACACTCTTTGCATGCATTGAAGACAAATAACTTTAACTTGTCTGATAATTGAAGACCATCTCAGAAAATAAGTTGGGGAAATAGCTATTAATGGTGGTCTTCAAGCAGTTGAAGGACAATTCAAGGTGGTTTTAATTTGGTGGACAGTTGTATTGATGAGATTATTAACTGTTTCCATTGATTCCATAGTAAGCTTTGCTGACTGCAAACTACTCACCATCATCTGGAACCCAACCGTTATTAATGATCCACCTCCTCCTCCTCGGCTCTTTCCGTCTGGTGAAATAGCGAACCCCGAGGGTAAAATGGGAATGTAAGATGTGTCTTGACCACTCATTGCTATGTTCAATGCTGGTACATCAACTGGAGTGTAGATCACAAGCGCTGCGCTTGTTGAGTCTATACAGCTTTCTTGTAGTATCAACATATTGTTTTGAGATGATGATGATGATGATGACGCATTGAATCCCTAATGAAACAAAAGGAACAAAACTATCAATATGAGTAGAACCAAGACTTAAAAACAAATCTGTAGCTTACACGAAGAATCGAAATACAGTTTCCAGGGTTTGATCCGTTTGTGATATTAGTTACTTCTTGAACTGAGTTACCATTTGAAAGAACGTCCCACTACAAAACCAAACCAAAGAAACATATTCAAAACTTAAGAAATGATTCTTATGTCTGTAGTAATGTTTTAATCAATGACCTGAGACCGAGTTCTTTCATCTTTGAGGAAACTGAAGACGTTTTGTGGAGATATTGGGAGCCAGAAACTGGTGGCTGCACATAGAACCATTCCATTTGGTTCATGTTTACNGTAGATGTGCCAACACTCACACAGAAGTTGCTTACCATTCTTTGAGCAAGTCTCATTATACATCTCTTCCCTTCCGGAGAAGTAATCACTGCATTGATTTCAAATGGATTACTAATCTGATTGATTAAGATTCTATAAAAGAAACCATTTAGTTACCTCCGAGATCAGAAGCCGATGTTGCGGGTTCTAATAGACTTGTGAACCTCTCACAGGTTCTTTGGAGAGTAGCAATCCAACGTTCAGCTCCAAAAGCTAAACCTTTATGAACACTATCTTTAAACATCTCATGAATCGGCTCTAGCTCTTCAAATTCAACATGTTCAACCCAAGTAACCTGTTAAAGAATATACAAAAGATATAACAATCAAATGATTCAAGATGCAAAAAGAATGAAACAAGTTACATACCTTTGAATATCCATTAGACATATCTTGAATCAAGCAACCAGAAGGAAATCTATGTAACCGAGATTGAGATATAAACTGAGGAAACTCATAAGAGACATTTACAATTGCCCAAGTTCCATGTTCGATTTGCTGACAATATCTTAGTATACAGAATTCACGTGTAGCTACAAAGGGTGAAAGTACTTGAAGCTCTTCAAGAATCTAACACAAGCAAAAATGCAAAGTTAAGAACAACAGTTCCAATGTTATTCAATAACTAATGTTTCTTTGTTACCAAATGCAATGCATCTCCATGGTTTCTACGCAACCCCGATGAAATGATTGCAAGGGTTTTAGAAGCTGCAATGATAGATGGAAAAAGCTCTGTTGATTTGACCTGCAAAATAATGAAAAACTATATGAGAAAAATCAGAAACTAATTGTGGAATAAGTATATTACTTACAGTGTCCATGAGAATGTCCACAATTGTTATAGCATTAGTTAAGACAACACCAGAAGATCTAGTTGCTTCCATTCGAAGGTTAGTGTTCTTTCCACTACTACTACTTGATCTTGGGAATAAATTCTCATAGCTTTCGAGGTTGAGAACATCTCTGCATCCATCAGTTTTGATCCATAGAGGCTCATTTGTTTGAAGAAGTCTAAGCAATTCTTCCATAGCAGTCACAGAAATGTTAGTCATGAGTGACTTATCCATCTCTGACAAAACCAAGTTTGGTTGTTGAGATGGCAAACTAGGAATCGCCATTGAAGAAGAAGAACTTCCTGGAAGAAGATCAAAATCAAGTGAAGGACCAGTATGGAATAACTCTAATGGTGAAACGTGCATTGGGTTTAGTAATGGTGGAAGCTGAGAGATTGGTCTTCCTATGAACTTAGCTGCAATACTCGAAACTCTTTCAAGCTGAAAAAGTAAAATGTTAATGGAAGTTAGCAAAAGCAACAGCAAACCACAATGTAGAGGAAAGGTTTTAAAACCTCATCTCGAAGCTGTGAGTTTTCGATTCGAAGCTTTTGTTCATCAAAGTAAGAGTCTTGATTAAGAGGAGAATCACCACAGTTGTGGCAAATGGCATGTTTAATAGCTTCTCTAATCGCAATGTTTTCGTAACGAATCTTTTCATTCTCTTCTTTCAATGCACAATTATCAGCTCTCTCGTGTTGTGCCTTCAAAAAAACAAAACGAAATCGAACTCAAAACTATGGATTTTTAATGAAGACACAACAAGAAAGAGAGAATAAAAAACCTTGTTTTGAGTTCTTCTGTTTTGAAACCAGAACTTAATCTGTCTTGGAGTTAAACCTAGTTCTCTACTAAGTTGATTCCTCTGTTTCTCATCTGGATGTTGACACTCATTGAAAGCTCTGTAAACAAAAAAACAAAATCATCATAAGAAGAACAGATACAAAAAAGAGAAAACATTGAGAAAGAGATTAATACGATTCAAGTCGTTGGATCTGGTAAGGAGTGTGACGGTGAAATCGTTTCTTCTTATTATTGTTCTTCTTCTCTGTTTCAGAGCCGTCGTGATTTTGGCTGTCACCGAGAAAATCCATCTTCCTCAAAGTAATGTGTAGATGAAGAAACAGTAACAAACTAGTTTTGCTCTTTTTATTTAACCAAATCAGTAAACTAGCTAACACTGAACCATCACATAACTCTCGCCATTAACGCTACTTATTGGAGAAAAAACAGAGCATAATAATGTGAATAAAAAGGAAGGTGAAGAAATGAAACGGAAGAGAATCTGAGAAAAGGGTCTAGATTTGGTATATAATAATTTCAAGGGTTTTATCTCAAAATTCAAAAATGTAATTATGTCATTGAGTAATTGATCTCTGAAGCATTTCATCTCGAGCCTATCATAAGCCGCCATTAGTGCTATCTTCTCTCCTTTTACATTCATTACAGATTCCAAAAACTCTCTCTCCTTACCTGTCTCCCTTGAGAAATTGCGTAACTGATATTGATGGGGTTTTAATGGCGTTTGACAGAGGGAGATGAGAGAGAGTTTTGGCGTTTTAAATTCTTTTGCTCCCTTTCTTCATTACTGTTTCTGCCAAGTACTCTCCAAAAGACAGATATGCTCTAATCAATCCGAATTCTCTCTCTAACTTAATTTTTCACGGTGGCTATTGGTTTTGCCGCCGGCGAGTTTAAAATCGCAACTTTATCCAACTTGCTCCGACGGTTTTTTTTCCTCAACTTCGTGTAATAATGACAAAATTTAACTTTTCTTTAGTTTTTTTTTTGCTGACTTCATCTTCTCCTCTTTTTATTTCTTTTACTTTATTATTATTAAAAATATATATTTAATACATTTTTAAAAATGAAAATAATTTAGTTCATCGTGTATTTAAATAAACACTATTTAAATACACTATGATTAAAACACCAACACACATAAAATTCATAATATTACTAATAATTAACATTTAACAGTATCAGTATCTTCTCATCTAATGCTCTTGTTATCCTGAAACGAAATTTAATTGCACATTTTGATCCTCCCCAAATCTGCAAGTCAAAATTTTACTTAGAATTCTTAAGATACCAAACCAAGATCTCTTACTTGGCAGAGTTTACTAATTGGGACTTGCATCTTCAATGCCTGAAGCTATCTGATCAGCAAGAAACAAAAGGGATCATCTTCATTTCATTCTCTCAATTCTGTTGGTTCTTCACTTCGCTTACGTTTATTTGTTGTTGAAGCTTCATACCAATCTCCTACTCTCAAAGCATTAGACATACACATCACTGCTTCTTCAAATGCATCTCTCTCCTCTGGATGTATATCCTCTAATGACAACGTTGACGCCACCTCATCAAATTGCAGTATAGCAGATTGCTATAAAAAGAATAAGCAATGTTATTAAGGTGTGATTTCAAGGTGATTATGTATATATATAATCAAGAAGAGGGTTTATTTACCACGTTCATTATATCAGCTTCGAGACTTGTATCTCTGTGAAGCTTTGAGATTGTAATGCTATTGAACCACTGCATATATTCAATTTCATCACCATTGCCTTCTTCATTCTCTATCTCCACTACGTTTTCCCTTCGTCTCATCCACTCTTCGTTTGCTGTGTTCATGTCTTCCACTAAGTCTTCGTCATGGTTTTTCTCGTTTTTCCTGGGAGGAACATCTCTGGGGATAACTTGACACAACCCAAACTGCTTCATGCATCGATCTGGGAAGTGCCATTCTACTACTTTTGGACCGATCAGTCTTGTTCTAGACCTACCAAGTAGTAGATTATCTTTGAAACTTTGTGGTACAATGTCAAGATCTCCTTCAAAGGGACACCAACTAACCTAAAAGAGAGATCATTGGTAACGAAAAATTCATAAGAGATTCAAAACCAATAAGTGTATAAGAAAACAGTGATTCCCTTCTTACATTAGATGGATCAAGATCGTCAAGTGCCTTACGATACTTAAACAAGTCATTCTTTGATCGACTCTGTTGCCTTCCTTTCCACAGAAGTGCCAGTGGAAATTGACGAGTGGTTCTCTTTGGCCGGTCAATATTGAGGTGGAAGTAACTCCAACACTGAAGATGGTAACACAATTGTGAGAAGATGATGCTCGTAAAAATAAAACATAACTCTAGACAAATACCTGTAAGAGTTTCAAGCAACCACCAATGATACTATGAGACCTTTGAGAAGCATTACCAATCTGTCTATATAAGAAAGCTAAGGCCGCAGCACCCCAAGCATATTCTCCGGCTTTCTCAAAATCCTCAAAGAGAATAAGGTAATCAACAGAGATCTTACTGGGATCTGTAGTAGCAAATATCGTGCTCCCAATAAGGTACATTAGATAAGCACGTGTGTGATACTCAATCTCTTTCACCGTAGCTCCCTTTGGACACTCAGAAAAACTCTCTCTCAACCACTTTGCAGTCACACGATTACCGCTCAATTCAGTTTTAGGTAGTTTCCCCAAAAGTCTAAGACATACTTGAGAAGGGTCTTCATCTCTTTCTTTAACACCAACCACAGGTTTGCCATCAACAGCAAGACCAAGAATCAATGATACCTCATCAAGAGTAATTGTCATTTCACCACAGGGGAAGTGAAATGTGTTAGTTTCTCTACGCCATCTCTCTACAAGAGCAGAGATAAGTGAAGTGTTCAAACTAATTGATCCTATAAGACTAAACCAACCAAAACCTGCCTTGTTAACCAATTCAATCTGCTCCTTTGTAAGCTTCCAGTGATGAAGTAATGAAGTTCGTTCTTGACATCTAAGTACACCTCTCTCCTGCATAACACAAACTCAAACATTATCTGGAGTTGTTCAATTTAAGAACATAATTCTGTGATTACTATTACCTGTCCGGTCAAAATAGCTGAGGAAACGTGCTTATCTTGCTCGTAAAGGACGGGCATGGTCATCAATATCTGATTCATTAGTAACGATAGCACTCTAAATTAGGGTTTATGTGACAAGCGAGATCAACTCCACACGATGGTTACATAAATGGGTTTGATCTACAACTTTACGAGATGAAATTTGAACGAGCGGAACATTGTGAGAGAAAATTAGGGTTCATCAATCTCTTTACATTGACCAGAACTAGCAGTAGAAAGATGAACATATATAATTAACAAAACGAAAGCTTACGATTTAGAAACGAGATCAGATGATGGAGATCGAACAAGGTTGCCTCGGAGAAATTTGAGATATCGCGACGCAAAGATTGAAGAATCCGGTTTACAAAAAAAAAATGTTCTTCGTCATTTTATTTAACTTTTTTTTACTAATAGTTCACATCGGTATTATATAATTTTATTATAATCTCAAATTTTTTTGTTAAGTGGTAAATTAAGTGTTCATTATGAAATTCACATTACAATTTCGGGATGTAAAAGTAAAACTGAAATTTTACTGTTTCTTAAGTGAGTAAAAGATTTTGACTTTTTTCAAAACAGAGACCGAATCTGCTATCTTTAAGACACAAGCACCATTTGCTTTTGGATATATATACTTAAGATACTGTAATATCAATGGCAGATACATAAATACTTTATTAAAGAAAATATATATCATTACATTTAACAGACAACATCTCTATATCTCATGTGAACTGATCCGAACCCTAATTTGTCAAGTTTTTTTCTTAGTCTCACCCAACAGATATAGCCATACCCTAATTTTGAAAGCAGCCATTGGAAACCACTGATTCTTTTGCTATAGAAGGCTTACACATCTCTCTTCTTCCATTGCTCTTAACATGATTTGAAACACTTTTGAGAATCATCTTCAGACTATGAAGCTTCAACAAGAGGAAGTTGATATTCATCTGGTTTCAATGCCAAAGCAAAATCAGGAAGTGTTGGTGCTGTCTCCATGATTCTGTTAAATTAGAAAGCATCAAGAAAAAGAACTCAGCTTTATATGTTATTGCAAAAGAAAGAAGATTGCTTTAAACTCACTTTTCAAAAGAGTAGAGATCACGATTTATCTTGACTTTACTCGAAGTATCTTTCGGAATTTTCTCTGTTAGATACTTCATTGTTCCAAAAAGCGGAGGTGTCCTGCAGAAAAAACAAAACAGATCTTCAAAACAACTTCTAATCTCTGATCAAATGAGCTCTAAATGAAACTAACCTTGAAGTAGGTGGAGAAGCGTTGAATGCTTCAGATGCTTTCTTACTTTCTTTGAAACATTCATCTGCAGCTTGTAAAGCAGCAACTGCCATGCCATGTGATTTCTCTGTGTTTCCTTCATCAAGAATCAAACCGTGATAGTAGTAAGCCGCTGCCTGATCCAAAATATTCCAGAAGATGAAACAAGACATTAGACAACTGGACCTTAATCGCCTATTTGCATTTAAGCTCCATATCCAGAGTCCAGAGATAGACTCTGTTAAAAGTCTCATGGTTCTCAGAACGTAATGATAATAAGCAAAAATTCAAAGTTTTTGTCTTATAGAGACGATATTTTATGAAAAGAGCAAGAGAACAAGAGAGAGAGAATCAAAACAGTACCTTAGCTTCAACATACTTCCACTTAACAAAGAGTGTATGCTTTTCTCCCCAGCCATTTGCTAACCGATGATTCATTAGATTATCTTGTGCCTGTTTCATTGCACATAGACCAGAAAATTATACATTAATAAAAAGTTCCAGATGTCTCCAAGACGAGTGGGGGCAGTTAATATAAAACGAATTGGATAAGAGTAAAGAATTTACCTGCTGCCAATATTTCACCATTTCACATGAAAGTCTTCGTTTTACTGCAAGAGTGGCCTTTGAGCTATCGATCGCCATGCCAAGTTGGATATCAACACCCTAAAATCAGTAACTTGAAAGATGTTAGACCCTAATAGAGAAACGAACCCCTAGTTATAGGATAATTAAAACACATTCATTAAACGATAGGTACTACCTGGCCAAGTGCTTGCAAGCAAAGAGCCCGTAGAACTCCTTCCGCTAAGTCAACGGGTAAATTTCCCCTACAGAAAAAGAGAAAACAAAGACAAAGATTGTGTCATTATGCTCAACAGAAAATTTCAACAAGACAACAAGTAGAGTTTAGATACATTTTCATCTACAAACCTTTGCTCAGCAGAAAACTGAGGGAGAACATGCTTAACGGCACAGTCAAGATATCCAGCTGCTTTTAAGAAGATGTCAATGGAAGCTCGTCTGTTTTCTGTAATGAATAAAAAAAGAAAAAGCACTTTTAAGTCTGAGAAACGTTACCATCACAACATAATGTACGAGAATTCTCCTCAGACAACTGAAGATAGATGAGAATATTTCTCAGAGAAACCTAACCTTCTGATACTTTCGGATGGTTGTGATCAACACTAAAACCTCTAGGAAGAAGCAGCAAATTGGCTTGTGACATTTGTAGCATTGCCATAAGATGCAAAACAGACAAAACTTCATACCAAACGTTTGACATTGCTGTTTCCTGATTAAAAGTAAATATCTAAGAGTCAGTACATTATGATGACACATGAAAACAAACTGCCTTGATAATACCGCACCTCTTCCTCATCCTCTTGATTTACCCAATTAAATTGTACTTTAAACTGTAGATGGCTACCTGAAGAACGTCACAAGTACTTCAGGGTCAGAATAAATCTCTGAATCCAAAACAGATCTTTCTATAAAATAGTATTATTACCATCTTTAGTTAATCCCAACAGAACAGGTAGATAATCTACCAAAGCTTGATGGAGATCCAAGAGCGTTGAGCCTCCTGCCAAGAATTTCCATTTAAGAGTTTTGAAGAGTATAAAGGAGACAATGACAGAAAACACACAAAGATCTTCACAGATAAGGTAATATATATATATACTAATATACCATGTTGTGTCCTTCTCCTAGTTCTTGTTATCGTAGGTCCTTCTTGATTAGCCATCACTACTATACGGGTTCTTAAAGCTATCAAGCGTTCCACCAGAGTCTTTGGTAATTGATCCCCAAGTGACTGTAAGAACTCCACCGGTCTTGGTTTCCTTAAACCAGGTACATATACTGAAACCTCACCGATGCTTGATGGCTTTCTTCTGTTTTCACCAGAGTCTTTGGGAGTTGATGCAAAGCATCCCATTTTATAAAAAGCTTAACAAATCTACAAACCCCAAACAAAAATCTACATCATAAGTGCCAAATTTTGATAAAGATTTCACAAGGAATCTTATGAGAAACAATCTGTGACTAAGAAATGATCAAGCTTTAGGAGATACAAGAATGATTCCAGATCAAAAATGCAATAAGGAGAGTTGATAAAATTAATGTCCAACCAAAAAAAAACAGCTTCCACTGCTTCCTCCTCCACTAGATTAAAGTGAAACCCAGCTCACGAGACATCTGCTATTACTATACCATCTTCATAATTCAACATGACTAGTGAATCTTAACAGTAATCTACTTTAAAAACCCAAGTTCCAAGCAGAAACAAACAAGAAAATGATACTTTGATTATATAAAAAAAAACTAAAAGGTTGTTGATTTTCTCACCTTGACCTTTATCTGATTTATGGTCTATAAGCTTATCTAATCCAATTGATTTCTGCAGTAAAGGTGAAAAATAGAGAGACTTGATCAGCCAAAAAAAATGTGTGAGTCACAGAGAAAGCATGAAACTTAAATCCGTGAACAAAAGCAACATTTTCCCCAGAAAAAAAAACACCAAACTGAAAGCTAATTCAGCATTGAATAGTTCCAAATCGTATATGATAGAAAGAAAAACGAATTCAATTGACAATGAATCTGAAAATATATATATAGGACGTAGATTTTTTACCTAAAAGATCGTTCCTCTGAATTGCTAAATTGGAAGGAGAGAGATATTATCACATATGTTTAATTTTCAGAATCGTATGAGATTTTCTCCTCCTTGAAGTTGAAGATAATGAATGGTTCTTCTTTAAAAGAACTGATACAGAGACAGGCTGAACAAGAAGAAGACGAAGAAGAAGCGATAAATTTCAACGCGAAAGTACTAGTAACTATTTCGCTAGTCCAAAAATATAATCAATTTAACAAGATTTATTAGTTATTAATATTATTATCAAATTCATCCAAAAATATTTCATTCTCAAAATAGTATTTATTGAAATGGGAAAATATATATGACTGTGTAAAACGAAATATATTTTAACTTAAAAAAAATATTATTATCTGAGCTATTTATGATAAGTTAATAACCAAATGAAAACATGATGCACCACAAAGGCACAAACTAATTCGTTTCCTTGGTTGCTGATTTTATTGGCTATTTAATAAGATAATGGCTATATTTAAGACTTATACAATATCTTAAAGCAAATTTATTATTAATATTACTATAAAATTTACATATAAATTAGAATGTTTAGATTCTTATACCTATAAAAATAGTGCCTAGTTGTATGTTTTATGATATAAAAATTTTTGGTATAGTTGGCATCATTAGCTGTCCAAAGGCCTCATTCTAAAAATATTTGTGATTATATATTTGCTTTCAAAGACAGCTTTTATTCCCTTTTTCTATATGTTAAATGTGATTCTCTTTTGCATATTTTAGAGACATGTATATTTTAATAGTTATATTTAAATATTATTTGTTTTAAATAATTTATTATTATAGTAATTCGATTGAAAAACATTACAACTCAATGTCTCATGATTATAAATATTGTTTAGCAAAAGTATTTAAATGGCTGTAGATTTGGATATTTGATTATACATAAAAACCAACATGCTTTTAGATCATTAATTACATTGCTAAATTTTCACAATTTATATTGTAGACAGAATTTTTTTTATCACAGAAAATATTATTTAATAATTATTAAAATGTTAGGGAGAAAACTTATTACTTATAGTTATAAAATAATTATAAATAAAAATTATTTTCGCATTTGAAAAATCAGTAATAAAAATCGTGGTTAACAACATTTCAACTTCATATTGCAAAATGTCTGATTTGAGATACAATAATGCGATGCTTATAGATTTAGTTTATTAAATATTTGGGAGAACTACTAAACTAAAAGACAAGTATTTAGATTTTTGTTGCTGTTACAAATATGATAATAATTAATTAACGACAAAATCTTCACCGGCCTAAAATATTACAATGGAAATAATCACTCCGTTCACACCTGTTGGTTTATGTCTTATATATATTACAAGGAAATTGCTAGTAATGTCATTATCTACGTGGCAGACTCATTGGGCTGGTGACATTACTATTTTTTGGGCGGGCTCAATAATTAAATTATTTGTGTGGGGACCACTAGACAGGTGTCAAAGGTTCGTGAGTAGTTTGCGGTTAGAAACGTCGAGGCTGTCTTTCACCGTCACTGTCCAACGGTCCGAATGCTTTTATAAGCCGCCTGGCAATGTAGTTGGTAACGACACGTGTCCTCAATCATTCCGTTATGTTGAAGATATTTTCTGCTTTTTTGTTTTCGTTTTCGTCCACGACTCTTTCTTTTTACAGAGCAGTCTTATTTTTGATGTGATTAACCAACAAATAATTAAAATTCATTAAAACTAAATTAGTTCTAATATTATTGAGTCACAAAAACAAGTATTATTATGTGGAATCGTTACATTATAGTACCACATCAAAAAAAATTTCTAGCATTCCAAAATTTGCATGAGTTTTTGCTTATGATAATTCCAATTTCTGTGAGATTTAAAAAAAAATGAGAAGAAAAAAGTATGTATATACACAGAAAGGAAACGGTCATACGACCTCGTTTAGGTGAAAGCAACAAATCATAAAAGTTTATACGTCGTCGTTTGATATACACGGCCACATTTTCTGGTAGTTCAAAGATGATATTCTTTACGTCGTCGTCTTGTATCCCAAGTGCAAGCATATCCAGCCAAAGTTAACATGCCTTGCCTATTATGGCCAGAGCTTCTATGAATTTTAACTTTTGGGTTCCAAAAACTAATATCTCATTTCAAACTTTAATTTAGTACAACTAGCTTAAATGAAATAAAGAGATATGGAAGATAAGATTAAATACTTTATGGGAAATTGGAATGTGCTTTGATGATACTGATGAAACATGGGTTCTTATATCTTACCAAGAACATGAGCTTTGCTTTCTGCATGCACTGAGAGGATTAGTATACTATGTCTAGCACCAAGTTCAAGATCATACATTTTAGGACTTGTTGAAATGCTTTCTTCCATCAAAAAAACAAAAAAATAAGATCAGTGTTTCGAAAATTTGCTCAGAGGAAGTGTAGTCATGGACTCATGGATGCATTTATTAATATGTTAAAGTGTGGTTTAATCATGGATGCTGAAGAACATTTACAACTGATGTCATATATGATGTTGAATATAATTATTGTTCTAGATATTACCCATTGCATATAAGCTATAAAGCTCATTATTTCCATTTGCTTTCTGATTAACCAACTAGTTAACTGTCATAGACCGGTTTGCTCGTGTGGAATATTTATTTGTCGAAATGTTTTTAGTTGTAATAAATTAGTTCACTTCATTCCCAACTAACTCTGTCTATTTTCCTACTAAACTTCACCAGTAATTAATTTAGGTTTGGTTCGTACACACGTGCAAGTCAGTTCTAAAACGGTTTGTTTATAGCTTACCTAGGATTGAATTGATTAGTTGATTGGATTATAAGTTATAAAATACTATAAACGTTATGCAACTAAATCCCAATTCTCAAGGAGAATTTAGTGTATAATATTACACCTTTGCAAGTTTTCAATTTTATATTCAAAAGCTAACCGTCTTAGAGAAGACAATATAGAAGGTTCGTGATGTGTTTGGAGACCAATGTTCGAGCAAATAAGATGCGACGAGTTGTCAAATTCATTTTTATATTGTATAAAGTGACTGTTATATGATATCAATCAGTTACCAGTTAATTAGTTACGAGACAGAGTGGTTTCAGGGTTTTAACGATGGTCCGATTTAAGGAAAATAAACACTTTGTTTGGTCTGAAAGGTTAACAAAACATATCCAACGATATTTAATTATATACGTGACATCCAATTAAATCATAGGTCCACAATATTTCACCAAACTCTGTCCTTCCCTTTCAGTTTTTTTCTTTCTTAAAACTTGTGTTGATATACCAAAAGGCAATACGGTTGAAATTTATAAGTCATCAAGTTCAATCCAAGTCTCCCGTAATTTTGACCTAAGTGCTCTTTAATTAACTTTTAATGTTAATTATATAATTGAAATTTACTTCCACGTGTAATATAAATAGACACTTAAGATTTTGACTTTTTTAATTGTGCTTTGCATTCATATAATAAAACACTTACACATTTTGACATTTCAATTTTTCATTCAACGCAAAATCTTAGTAACAAAATATTGTTGCGTTAGTGATTTCAAAATATTGCAATAAATATTATCACAATGTCATAATATATATATATATATATATTAACGTTGGCAATATAAATTATGTATATTATCCCAGCCATAGATTATAGTCCCTCCCACCTTGAGTCATGTTCTAGAAGTTGTGCATTTATAAAGCTGACTATAAAAGTTACATACATAATACTATACATGTATATATTTGCAGATGCAAGCGTAGATGACGTATTGGTGGCTGAAGTAGAGGGTTTAGGTTGGAAAAGTATATATTTACTAATAGTAGTCATTAAAATATTAACGAAAATTTGTGTAATCTCCTTTTATCTTGTTCATCAATGAATCCATTAAAAAATATATCCCACAGTTTGACAAAAAATATATTTGAAATATATATATCCCACATAAACAGAAATATATTATTATTAAAAAAGCAGAAATATATTATAAGAAAAAAATAAAAGAATTAGATGGGAAAATGAAAAAGGTAGGTTACTTAAAAGGAGTTTGTTTGGTTAGGGAAGACGTTGGCATCAATCTCCGGTGAAAACCTCACTCTCTAACGAATCTTTTAATATTCATTAATTTTAATATTACATATAATATAATATCATATATTATATCATATATATACATATATATATGTATATATGGTGCTGTTGCTCTTCAGCTTTCTTCTTGTTCCTACATACCCATCTTTCCTCACCTACATCAAACCTAGGGTTTCTTTTATTACCTTATATAAATAGCTAGGTTGTGATCTATAGAAGATCATAAAGCTATTAAAGATCTAACCGAGAGGATTAAAAGAATGATGTGTAGTAGAGGCCATTGGAGACCTGCAGAAGATGAGAAGCTAAGAGAACTCGTTGAACAATTTGGTCCTCATAATTGGAACGCCATAGCTCAAAAGCTCTCTGGTCGATCTGGTAAAAATTAGTTATAAAAAGTTATAACTACTTTATATTCCTTATAACACAAATTATCATAAACTATAGGGTTTAAAATATAAATATATTATATATTGGTTTGGTTTCAGGTAAGAGTTGTAGATTGAGATGGTTTAATCAATTGGATCCTAGAATAAACCGGAACCCTTTCACTGAGGAAGAAGAAGAAAGGCTTTTAGCGTCTCATCGGATCCATGGGAATAGATGGTCAGTGATTGCAAGATTTTTCCCTGGTCGAACAGATAACGCTGTTAAAAACCATTGGCACGTGATCATGGCTCGTCGTGGTCGAGAACGGTCGCAGCTGCGTCCACGTGGTCTTGGCCATGATGGTACTGCGACTGAGATGATGGGTTATAGCGACTGCGATAAGAAGAGAAGATTGGCAACAACCGCAAACGCAAACGCTATTAGTTATCCTTATCAGTTCTCTCATATGAATCATTTTCAAGTCCTCAAAGAGTTCTTGACGGGAAAGATCGGGTTTCGGAATAATAATAATAATCCAATCACTGAAGGTAATTAAATCAAATATGGCTTAATTAATAAAAAAATTTGTAGACAATTATAGATACATAAACATGTGTATGTCGTATATTATATATTATATATGAATATATGGAAAAAAAATTCATAAACATTAGGTAACATGTAAGTATACATTCGTCTCTTTCAATATGCAAGTAGTGGTGAATTCATCATGTGGAACTTTATATATATTCAAATATGGACTTTTCATGTTTCTTTTCTCAAAACGTTAAATTTATTTTTGGTTAAAATATTTGTACTTTTGGTTGAAACCAACATTTTTCATAGTTATATGCATATTTTTACACTACTTAATTACTATAATACAATGATATAGTTGTATTAGTTCCAGAAACTAATTAACTTTTGGACATGGATAATTTGGACAGGAGCAATAGACCAAACTAAAAGACCGATGGAGTTCTACAACTTTCTCCAAGTAGACACCGATTCTAAGAAAAGTGAAGTGATCACAGACAATTCAAGAAAAGACGAAGAAGATGTCAATCAAGGCAGCCACAATAATCATAACGAGAATTGTGTTCCTTTCTTCGATTTTTTGTCTGTTGGAAACGCTGCTTCTCAGGGTTTATGCAAAGAGCTTTAAGGTCTAATATAAGGTCTCATGTGTTAATTAAATGTAGTACTTACTAATCATCAAGAGCTCTTCTTCGAGCCAAATGTGGAAATTAGTTAAGATGAGCCCTTGTATTTACATATAGGTGTAGATTTATGTATTTCATTTTAACGATGTTTATAGCAAATTATAAAATGAAACAAAACTATTTCGGTAAATTAATGGGTATATATGATGTGAAAGTCAAACCATATTTAATCTTGACCAAAACCAATATTTAGTAGTATACCAAACCGGTTAAGCATGACACATATAACTTGTGATGATGAACCTTTAACTCTTTTTTTTGGTGATTAATAGTTAATTTTATGAACCTTTAACTCTCTTTTTTTGTGATTAATAGTTTTATGAACCTTTAATTCTCTTTTTTGGGTAATTAATAGTTTTATAACTTTCATTACATTAATAAGTTTCGTTAAGTTTCTTTAACTGTAAATATAATTAAGTTAATAACGGAAACGAAATGGAGGAAGTTGGAGTATAAATATGATTAAGTTGGGAGTAGTTATCAGCCACCAAGAAATATAATAAAAAAAGTACCAAATCTACCTTTGTCTTAAGAAAACAAGAATTAAATAATTCGTTTTAAATAGGTGGAGATGAAGAACACACATCTTGATACGACTTCTAACCATACTTTCTCATTTTGGAATAAATTAATCATCGGCTTCTTTATAAAAATGATGTCATTATGGTTGCTAGGGTTTTATAGCTGACATAAATGTGTATGTCACATTGATGATTAAGACAATATGAAAGAACAACACAAAAAAGATAAGTAATTGTATAAATATTTTATTATTGAAGTTAATTAAATGAAACGTTTGATCATTGTATAAAGATGTTGAATTAATCAAATTTGGATAAGACTAAGACATCCACTAGGAAAAGAATGTAAATTTTTTATGATTTGATGTGTGTATTATCTCATTGAATTATTTTAGAGCAAGACGAAAAGTTTCTAACTCTTGTTCAATTATTACAAGTTTTGGGGTAAGAAGTGAATAGCTAAGGATTTTAATATATGGTTTTTCAAAAGTTTATATGTTTTTTTCCCAAAATTTAATATATGTTTTAATATAATTCAGAAAATATGTCTCAGCCGGTCTAACTTTACAATGATAACATGTGATGTATTGAAATAAACATTTAAAATATTTGATTTTTATAATGAGATTTGAAATAATTTGGTTGAATTTGAATGAATTTAAAATTTTGTTATAAAATTATCGAAAATCTCACGTAAATCATGAGATTTTAATCCTTATATTTTTTAATAACAGTATATTTTATGATATTTTTAAAAATTATTGTTTTAATATCATTGAATTTCAATAATTATTTTAAATTTCATGTTCTTCAAATCATAAGTTTAATATACCCCTTAATCAGTGGCGGAAGTAGAAATGGTTCATGTGGATGTCAAAATATAAAAAATAAAAATTATGAGTGTTAATATATAAACTAAAATAAAATTTATAGTAATTTTTACCTAAAAATACAATAAATTTAAAATTTTATAGGTGTCCTAACTCCTCTCTATCTCCTCCACTGGATTAAATTAACTTATTTAGAGAAATATATTATAGAATGTATTTGTAGAAGTTTTTGAACAACATCAAAATTGTATTCTTGAAAGTGATAGCTAAGAATACATAAAATCATCTCATTAAAACATTTAATAAGAAAATGATTAAACGATTTTTCAATGGTGAATCAGTCATTAATTGTTTCGAAAAAGATGAATTTATTATATGTTGTCATCATGTAGATAAATATGTAAATATGACTAAAGAAGAAAATAATGTTAGACTTTGTCAAGCATGACCTAATAGCTTGTGTACAATTACTTAATTTCAATGATCATTTCATCAATTCAATATATTCAAACCAGTGCTAGAAACGTGGCAGAGCCGCAGAGGTGCAAATCTATTATGGTCCTGAAAATTCTGCTCCAAAGAAAAACTCTAGAAAGAGTTTAAACTTTCACACTGAAAAAGGCTTAGGAAGAAGAAGAAGACAATAACATATATATTTGATATTTCTCAAGTGAATATTTTGGGCTTTAAAAACTATTGAAAGCCCATCAAAAATTCAGTAAGTTAGGTTTATTTCACCAGTTCACTTTTGTTCCATACACCAAAGCTTTTGCAATACAAGAAGAATAAAAAAACCAAACCTATATCTTCTTAGATCTTTATCTTTACTCCTAATCAACAAGAACCTGAAGTAAAATATCTTCGCATTTGTCTCATGAAGCAGCTGATCATTTAGCCCTTTGGAGAGGCTGATTTTGTTAATCCATGTTTTTACAATCTTGACAGAGAATATGAATATGATATCATATTAAATTATGAGTTTTCAATTCAAAATCAATGGTCCACATATGTTAGTCAACTCTCAACACGTGACATTTATCACTAGTATTAAGATAGCAACAAAACCTTCTGTAGCTTTCTTGTTTTGATTATGTCTAGCTCCGTTTGGTCCACTCAAGGAGATAGGTTCTGTAATGCCAAAACTGTTGACCATTTTGTTGGACACTAGCCATCTGATTTTACTTTTTTTATTCCTTAATATTTCAACCAGATTCTACGAGTATTAAAATTTTATCTTTTCTTTTATTCAACGATTCTTTGCTTTAATATTTTCGAATAATGTAAAGCTATAGCAGATTAGTATCCAGAAATTGTTGATAATACAGAATCTGAATCAGAATCATTGTTAAATTATACCTGATTGAAAGCCCAACTGGGCCCAAATTTGAAATCATTAAAACCCGCTTAATAACTTTTATTTATTTCGGTTACTTTTTTTTTTTTTCATAAAACAACTTAAAAACAATAAATGATTTAATATTAGTTATAGAATGTTGACCAAGAAATCTTAATTATATAATATAAGGTTATAACAAAATCCACTTTGATTTGATTTCATTTTTACAAATCTTGTTGATGTCACAATAATAAAATGACACTGTCATGTTCTTTTCGATGTAGTTTATTATTACAGTTAAATACTAAAAGGATTAGATTAAAAGACCAGACCGCATCTGTCAGTCTATCTTGTATGTTTCTCAAGGGAAGAAAATATAATAACAAATATTATATTTCCATGAATATATCCGCCATAGAAGGAAGATTCCTAAGAACAAATCAGAATTAAAGATCCGTGCTTCGAGTGCACCTTTCACCTGTTCCCGATCATGAGCGTTATAGACGAGGAAAAAACTCCGGTCGAGATTAAACCACCGGAGAAAAAATGGAGATTCAATTCTCCTTTAGCTCAAGTCACATTAATGGGGTTTGTCTGTTTCTGTTGTCCAGGAATGTTCAACGCTCTCTCCGGCATGGGTGGTGGTGGTCAAGTTGATCCCACCGCTGCTAACAACGCTAACACAGCTGTTTACACAGCTTTTACCGTTTTCGGAGTCTTAGGCGGCGCGTTTTACAATGTTCTCGGTCCACGGCTCACGTTAGCCGCTGGCTGTTCGACTTATGTACTCTACGCTGGATCTTTCCTCTATTATAATCATCACCACCACCAAGCCTTCGCGATTGTCGCCGGAGCTTTACTTGGTTGCGGAGCGGGACTTCTATGGGCTGGAGAAGGAGCTGTGATGACGTCATACCCTCCGCCACATCGGAAAGGCACTTACATCGCGTTATTCTGGAGTATATTCAATCTCGGCGGTGTAATCGGCGGATTAATCCCGTTTATCCTCAATTACCACCGTAGCTCCGCCGCATCAGTCAATGACTCAACGTACATCGCGTTCATGTGTTTCATGTTCGCCGGCGTTCTCCTCTCATTAGGAATCCTCCCAGCGACTTCCGTAATCCGTAACGACGGATCTAAATGCTCCACAGTGAAATACTCACGTCCGTCAACCGAATTCGCAGCCGTCCTCCGGCTATTCCTAGATCGAAAAATGCTCCTCATCGTCCCCGCAGCTTGGGCAAGCAATTTCTTCTACAGTTATCAATTCAACAACGTGAACGGTCTTCTCTTCAACCTAAGAACCAGAGGATTCAACAACATCTTCTACTGGGGAGCTCAAATGGCAGGATCGATCTTAATCGGTTACGTGATGGATTTCAGCTTCAAAAGCCGGAGAGCAAGAGGATTCGCCGGAATATCCTTAGTAGCTGTAATCGGAACTGTCATTTGGGCGGGAGGTTTAGTGAATCAGCATAGTTACTCGTTTAACAACCTACCGGAGAAGAAACTAGATTATAAAGATTCAGGGAAACACTTCGTGGGACCGTTCGTGTTATACACAAGCTATGGATTGTTAGATGCAATGTATCAGAGTATGGTGTATTGGTTGATCGGAGCATTGGCTAATGATTCACAAACTTTGAGTAGATACAGTGGATTCTATAAAGGTGTGCAAAGCGCAGGAGCTGCAGTGGCTTGGCAAGTAGATACTCGTAAGGTTCCATTAATGTCACAGCTTATTATAAATTGGTCACTTACTACTATAAGTTATCCTTTACTAGTTCTTCTTGTTTACTTGTTTGTTAAAGATGAAGAAGACAATGATGATGATACTGGTAATAATAAGGTTTAAAGTAATACAAGTAACGTAACTGGTTTTAGAACACAATCTTTAAGGTTCTTGTTGAAATAAACTGAATGTTTGGTTATGAATCTAACAGTGACAGAAAGAAATATTTATTTTATGGTAGTTGAGAGTTGAGTGTCACATCTCATGGGACCTGCAACACCCATAACCTTTTCAGAATATGGGCAATGGCTGGTATAAAAGAGGCAACACACAAACACAAAAAGAGATAAAACTTAATGAAACATAGACATTGTACCATATAATTAATATGAAAGTTGTATCTTTGCACAGATGAATAAACTTGACTGTAGAATATCACCTCACTCAAGTCTATTGTTTAAATATGAAGAGAATAAAAATTAGAAAAATGGGACAACAGAATATATTATCACTGTGAAGTTAGGGTGCCTCTGGTTTGTAGTGAAACAAAGAAAGTACAATTTAAACTGACAATTTAACAATGTTGAGGTCTCACCAAAACATGAAAGCGAAAAAAGGTAAGAGGACGAGGCAATACTATTGGAACTCGAGGTCGAGTTTCCTCTTCAGATGAGATCTATCGGCACTACAAAATGAACAAGAAGAAGAAGAAGCCAAAACACATTCATTATTGAGACTACCATAATAACTGAGATCAGTAGAATAGGGATGAAATTATTCTGTTTTTACCTGGTGATTGTTGGCCTGTTTGGAGGTCGCTCAGCGAGGACAGTAAAATCTAATGACATGGGTGCCTGTTGATCCTTGTCAATATGAGACTTCAAACCATCAACCCTCCCACGCTCAGGCATCACTCTTCTCAGCTTATGTGGTGGTGATAACACTGTAATGGCTTCATGTTTACCGTATGAGGCTTTACCATCCTGCTTCCGAACTGACTTTGGAAGCTTAGCTGGGTCAGTAGGGGCAGGTGCACAGGTAAAGTACCTAGAAAAATAAAAACAAAGATGTAAGAGCAGAACTCTGTGTGACTGTGTATACTTTGCCTATATATAGTTTGTGAACTTTACGTACCTGTGTTCTAGTGCCTGCTTAATTGAAATTCTAGCCTTTGGGTCATAGGTAAACATTTTGGACAACAAGTCGAGAGCATCTTCACTAACTGCTGGGAATAATGATCGTAGCGATGGTGCAGGGACAAATTGATATTCTACATAATCGGGAAGGTTTGTCATATCAGGCCACTGATCTGCTTTTGGTGTCCCAAAGGCAGCAAATATTTTGCTTAATTGATCGATATCACTGTTTCCCTGCAAATAAGGAAGCCGAATAAGTAAACATCCGACATATTAATAATAAAGAGGTAACTAAGTAGTCTGAGGGTATAACATCCAAAGAGATGAAGACTGGACTAAGTATTAATGTTAGCCATGATGAGTTATTAAGATTAGTTGACCTGAAGAAATGGTCTGCGTAGCAGAAGTTCAGCAAATATGCAGCCAGCGGCCCAAACATCAACCGCAGCACCATATTGTTTTGCACCAAACAAAAGCTCAGGTGCTCTGTACCATCTAGCAAACACCTGTGCATCATCAAATATATCAAGATAACGAAAAGCTAGAAACAACAGAGAATAAGGTGAATTGAGCATCTGGAAAAAGAGCTCATGTAGATTCTACAGTAATCATGGTTGTTCAAAGGGAAATAAAGAAAGCAGAAATAACTCAGGTCAAGGATCCATTAATTGCAAAATTAGAGTGCAGATATGAGATAGCAACTACTCCATCAAGTAATTTTAATTGAGACTGCTTAAAACACCATTTTGTATTATAGGCGATAGCATGAATTCAGTCAAAACAACATGAAATTTGATCCTTTGAGGGATTAGGACACAACAAGAGAAATCAAAAGAATTTCCAAAACTTCAAAGCTTCCTCATCCATCAACAAAACTACAGGCAAGAACTAAGAACTACCTTGATGATTTCATACAAGAGTAGTTTCCTACTAGTTAGTGTTACCGTTCAAATTGGTTATAGTACAGCAAAAGATAAATGCCAAATGGCAATGCCACAAAAAGCATACCTGGTGGGTAAATTTACGATCTGGACTACCAAATATACGAGCTAATCCAAAATCTGCAAGTTTCAGCTGTCCATCAACTCCTATCAACAAGTTATTTGGTTTCATATCCCTAAACTCAAGAAACATATAATCAGTTTAAAACCAAGCAACTTACACAGACAAAGAAAAAACAAAGTTCTTGATGTTAAACAAGTTACCTGTGCAAAACCCATTTCTCATGGCAATAAGCAAGTCCTTTAAATGTCATTAGGAGGTAAGATTTAATATCAGCAGGTGAGAGGAATATGTTTGAATCGCGAATGACAGCTTCGAGATCAGTCTCCATAAACTCAAATACAAGATGCAAATTTTCCTTGTGAGGAAATGCATCAATCAAGAGAATAACATGTGGATGCTTAAGTTCTTTAAGCATTTTGATTTCCCTGAGAGCTGTAATATTTACACCTTCCTTTTGTTTACCAATCCTTATCTTCTTGATTGCTACAGTTTGTTCAGTCTGCAAAATATACCCTCATGAAACACAATTACTTATCCTCATCCAAATAAACTAAAAAACTTCAAAATCTATTACAGAAATTTAATCTTAAAATCAGAAAATAAAAGGAAACACAAATTGGGTGTAAGCCCTAATTTCACAGTTACCCAAAAAGGCATAATTTTAGTATAGCCAATAGATCCTAAACCCTAATTTGACACAAACTATTTAGAAGATATGAATGAGAAAAGAAATAACCTTAGTATCAGTGGCCTTGAAGACGACTCCATAGGTACCTTGCCCAAGTACCTCTTGCTTGAGATACCTATCAGCAACTTTCTTTGGCTGCTCCATCTGCGGCGGCTTTTATAACCAATAATAATCGTCTCTCTTTCTTCTTGCTTATTAATTCCCTCTACTACGAATTTGATTGCTTTACGAAATTAAAAGAAAAAAATTAGGTGAAATCGACGATAAGGAAGAGACAGAGAAA
>KE158887.1:40443-54820 GCA_000411055.1 Leavenworthia alabamica | reverse complement strand
AGCGTCGATACGACGGATTGGGTCGCTTCTTCCTTGACGCGTCGGTTCGGAATTGGCGCGGGTCTTGCCTGGGCAGGGTTTCTAGCTTTCGGCGTCGTCTCTGAGCAGATCAAAACACGAATTGAGGTCTCTCAGGAAGAAGCTAACACCAGGTCTAAACCCTAGCCTCCACTCTAGCTACCGAATTCTCAGTTTTCATTATGAATTGACTATATATATATCTATCATTTTTGGGGTGGTTTGCAGAGATGTTGAAGAAGAGAAAGAGATCGTCTTGCCCAACGGCATAAGGTACGCCATTAAAATACACCACAAATGTTCAATTTCATAATTCATCCATGGATAGACTCATAGAGTCTTCCTTCATCTTTCTCTTATATCGAATTGAATCAGTCTTGGTTCGAACTTATGCAGGTACTATGATCTACGGATTGGAGGAGGAGCAACACCAAGACCAGGAGATTTAGTAGTGATTAATCTAAAGGGGCAAGTCCAAGGAACAGGACAAGTATTCGTGGACACATTTGGAAGCAAAGACAATAATAATAAGAAGAAGCCATTGGCTCTTGTGTTGGGTTCAAAACCATATACCAAAGGATTATGTCAAGGTATTGATTATGTTCTAAGGTCGATGAAGGCTGGAGGTAAACGTAGAGTGATCGTTCCTCCATCTTTAGGATTTGGAGAAGATGGTGCTCAATTCGAATCGGGTTTACAAATTCCGACCAATGCTACGCTGGAGTATATTGTTGAGATTGATAGAGTCTCAATTGCACCTGCTTGAAGTCTATAGCTTTGGTTTTATTGTCCATTACAAATACCATATGTAGCAAACGGTATTGTTCGAATAAATAATAATAGAATACAAAAAGATTTATCTTTTATAATTTAAAAAATTAAAACTATCCATAATTTAATTTATTTTGAAATTTTATCTGTCTCTTAGTCTTACCGCCTCGATTCATGCTGTTTTGCTGATGAATAAAAACATTTAGTTTTAATTGACATTTATCACAAAAAAAAGTCCCAAATAATAAATAATTAAATATACATGCAACTTTTTTGTTTGGTAGAACTAAACATAAACTAAAAAGCTGCTTAATTATCGAGTTTGACTTGATTATGTGGATATTAATTTAGTAGCGACCATATTATATATATAGAATTAGTGAAATACCATTGTTAAACAAGAAAAGCCTTACTTTATGTAATTTAATTACTTAAATTATATATCGATAATATAAACTATAAAGTCACCATTAAAGTTAACAAACGACAACTATAAAACGGAGAGAAAGAAGATAACACGGTTGTACAATAACCAGCTAATTAAATATAATAATTAATACTTAAACACTACTTAATCCCTAAACTATTACAACTACATATATATATATATACGCATTATGATAAAACCCAGTACATTCTCTGTAAACAGGTCTCTCCTCATTCTTCTGCTTTGAAGTTTAATCATAATAATGGGAAACACATCTTCATGCGCACCTTTGATCATATCATCAAGATTAGTTAAAATCTTAACTCCTTTCACCGGAACTCTCGATGTCTTCTCAAAACCCATCAAAACTTCCGATATCGTCTCTCAACATTCCGGCTACTTTATCACCGACTCAACTTTGCTCCAAATCGGTCAACGAGTCACCGCCGTGTCTCCAGAAGAGTTATTACGGCCGAGACGAAATCTATATCTCCTCCTCCCGACAGACATGCTCTTCTCTGTTTTAACACTTGAAGAACTCGTTCTCATCTCCGACAAAGCAGCAGAGATACTCAATGAAAGCCGGTATAACCATTTGAAGAGAATATTCCCGGTTTGCATTTTTCCGGAGACAGGAGATAGAAGAAGAAACCCATCATCAGTTAATGATGATGATCATCATGATAGTGTGGAGAGAAGAGAACCCTTAGAGGAGAAGGTACTATACGAATTGAATCATGGATCTTGGAGGCCTATATTGGAGACGATCGTCGAGAGCTAAATGCTTATAAGCTTGTGGATCAATATTTAATCACAGAGGAGTATTTTTTTTTTTTTTAATTATTTTTTTTGTCCGAGTTTTTATAAGTTGAGGCTAATATATGTTTTTTTGTTTGAATTATAGTGTATATAACACGGAGAATATATAAATACTGAGTGCAAATAAATGATATTTTCAAATAAATCTTGTATCAAATTTATTATTTAAATATTTAAATTGTTATTACCGTATGAATGTCGAATGAAGGCTACAATTACCTATTAGATAGGCCCAACAGGCATACTAATGGGCTTCAAAAGTTTAGTTTTTTTTTTGTCAGATAAACCCTAGGACTTCAGTCGTCAGATAAACCCTGATTTGTTTATTATCTAAGGCGCGCAAATGCACGCTTGATCTGAATCGTGCAAATCCTTTATTTTTTGATGATATTTTACCTTGTCGGAGGATTCTACTCTCTATACCTTTGAAATGACAGATTCGAGCGCTGAACCTACCACTGCTTCTTCAGGCTCCGTTAGTTCTGATGAGAACACTAACCAGATTCAGCCGATCCGGATGCCAACAATCGAGGAGATTCGAGCTCAAGAGGTTTGGAACAACTGTGCCGTTCGCGCTGTAACTAGTGGAGTCATGGGTCTGTTTCAATCTTTCTGCTTTCTCCATCTATATTGCTTCATTGCTCCTGAATTTTTGAACCATTCCTTCTCTTCAGTGTTTTTAGGCTTCTGAAATAATACGAAAAGCCTTAAGTCTATAATTGATGTGAGGATAATAAAATTGAGTTATAGATTAGATTCTTTAAATTTTGGGAGAAAGTTTGTATCTTTCTGACTGTGGATATGATTCTGAGTACTTTCGGATTCCACTTATAACTGGATTTGATTAGATTAATTGTTCATGTGTGTAGGAGGAGGTCTTGGGTTAATGATGGGTTTGTTCTTAGGAGCATTGGATAATCCTATAACAAATGATACAATGACTGCTAGGCAACAGTTTGTGTTCACAGCTAAACAAATGGGACAAAGAAGTTGGAATTCATGTAAAACATTTGCTGTTATGGGTTTGGTTTTCTCAGCAGCTGAATGCATTGTCGAGAAGGTATAATTTTTATTGAATCCCACTACTAACTCTTGATCATAACTTCAATACCTTTATTCATTGTCTTAACTTTTTCGATTTACTTGTCTGGAAAAAGGCAAGAGCAAAGCATGACACTACAAACACTGCTATTGCTGGATGTGTAACCGGTGGTTCAATGTCTGCGCGAGGTAACACTTGTTATCTTTTTTATATGTAATAACTTAAAATGTGTGTGATTCAAAATCAGTTTATCTGATTATGAGTTCTTTGTTCTACACATGTGTGCTTTCAAGAGTAGCAATAATGTATACCTCTTGGCAATGTAAATGGATTGAGATTGTTATATTGATATTGTTTCAGGTGGGCCAAAGGCTGCGTGTATAGGTTGCGCTGGCTTTGCAACTTTCTCTGTATTGATAGAGAAGTTCTTTGATAGGCATACATAAGCAAATGAGATATCTAACAATCGCCACTGCTGAGATTTTTTTAGCTGCGTCCTGCTTCTGTGATAGTGATACAATTCATCATCACTGAGTCCAAGGAGAGGGAAACTAGAATTACACTTGTAAACATAAGCAATGCTTATACTGATTGTTGTTATTTATCATAGATTTCACTAGACTTGGGCTCCAATATTGGAAGTGTTCACAGAAATTGAAGGGCAGGGGCTTAACCTGGTTGGATCCGGATCCATTAAACGGGTAAGGACCCGAATCAGAACTGACAGATATGTATAAAAAATAAGCCCAATATGAATTCGTTAAATTTCTATAAACAGGCCCAGTTTCTTTTTTGTGAAATATATAAAGTATTTAATTATTTATCATTTACACTAAGATAGTTTACAATACCGTATATTCATTACAACAATATAACATGTGGGAGATGTCAAATTGNTCCAATATGACTCCAGTAATAATTTCCCGTTCCGGTTCGAACAGTAGATCATGCAACAACCCATCGAACAGCTCAATCGATTTATCAGACGAAGAAGCCTCGTCGTATAGCTTCTGAGTGCCTTTAGGATCAGTTACTGTATCAGCTGTGCCGTGCATCACAAGAAACGGGACCTTGATTCTATTCAGATTCTGCAGCAAATGAGCAGCAACTCTAAGGATCTCGTAACCGGTTCTTGCTCGGATGGAACCTGTGTAGACTAATGGATCAGAGTACTTAGCCACAAGAGCTTCCGGGTCACGAGAAACCGGCATAATTTTCTTCTTTGCAGCACTTAACGGATATCTTGGTATGAGCACCGCAAGAACTGGTGCAAGTACCTGTAGAAAAAGCTTCACTGGTTCAAGATAAAAGCCAAGAAATGTTTGTTCAGGCTCTTCAGATTTGACTTACGCTGAAGAATGGATGAGATGGTTTGACTCCAACTGCAGGTGAAGTTAACACAATCCCTGAAACTCGATCTTCGACCTTTGGATCTAGCATAGCCTGCAAATATAGTTAATATAGTTTCAAGAGCAATGGTGTATTAACATTTTTACCTTTAAGATGATGGCTCCTCCTGTTGAGTGGCCTATACAGAAACAAGGCAATCCAGGGTTTTCCGCGATTACCTTCTCAAGAAACAAGTTCTGCAATACTTTTTGTTTCAGAGGTTTAACCAGCGATATGGTTTACGTGAATGACTGAGTCTTGGAAACTTAAAAAGAGACTATACCAAATCAGCAACAGCATAATCAAGAGAAGGAACATAAGCATGAAGTCCATCACTTCCGCCATGACCTATTCGACCAAGATAATAATTTATGAGTAACAAACCAGAGAGTTTCCACAACACGAGCATAACTTTGAATTTGTAAAAGTGGTTTTACCAATCCAGTCTAATCCATAGACCTTGAATCCATTAACATTTAGCTGCTTTGAAAAATCATTATACCTACTACTGTTGAGCATTTGAATAAATTCACGTTAGGCTTCTTATATTGAAGGAGAGTTTAGTATTTGGATCAAATATTCAAATCAGAAACTACACAATAAACCTGTGTTCGTTCAGACCATGTAGTAGAACAACAAGTCCCCTACAAGCAAACTCACATTAAGATATCAGAGCTTTAGGGCCTAAGAAACCAAACAAGAAATAGTAGAAGAAGACAATAAACAAGAGATCAAAGGTACAAAACTCGAAAAATAGGAGACATCAAGTTATATTATATAGTCAAGAGATCTTGAAGATGAATGTATAATATAAAACACTGAAGACTTAACATTGACTTGGTCAAGAGAAAACTTTCGAGTGTATATGTTATACATAGACCTTCAAAATCTCTTGACTTAGCTCTTTGTTTAATCTTCTTCACATGAATCCTAAATAACTAGTCTCAAACAAAGCATAAGCATTATGAAGCTAACAAAATGCTAGCAATTAAAACAAATGATAACAACTCAATTGAATCCAAGGTAAACAACTTAGGACCACAAGTTGTTTTCTTAGTTAAGGTCAAATTCTCGTGAACCACAAAAGAGAGGGTCCATGAGTAAGTGAAGAACGTGTCACCAACAGACAAAACAACTAATAAAGAAACGATATTTGTACGAGAATTGACCTGTTCTTAATGGAGCCGACAGGTGTCCATGACTGAGTGAACAACGTGTCACCTCTGTTGGTCGTCAAGAGAGAAAAATCTCTGACGGAGCTTCCATCGCCACCGTTATCATCCAAAACCCGCCTCATTGCTAAATCCCGTCTAACAGCAACTTCATCATCAACCACCGTCGTCGGAGAAGAAGAAACGCAGCAGGAAATGTTCCTCTTCCTCAGTGATGATTTTGTTGTTCTTATTGGTAATGCGACCACCGACATTGATGATCTTCTAATAGGTAAGACACTAATCGGGTGATGACCTCGAATCCTGTTTTCATACAGCCCGGAAGATTTTATGATAGTTAATCTGGGGTATAAGTTTCCAGTAGCTATTATGATCGTTCCTCCACTTGAACTGATCATAAAACAAAGAGGATTCAAAGACGATTTAGTATCGCCTTCTTCTAAAATTAGGGGAATGCGAGACTTTTACTGGGAAAAGAGAAAAAATAACAAAAATTGGGTTTCTTCGAAGAACAGGAGAAAACCCAGAACTCAAATTGATAAGCAGAATCTAGAAGACAGTGAAGAAATTGACAGAACAAATTTAACTTTTAAATAAAAATATAATTTCAATTTCGGGACATGAGATGTATTTATACGGCTGTCTAGCGAAAGGACGAGGAGAATCTACTGTTCTACATATGCCACATAATAATACTGCAATAGTTTTATCGCCTACATAATTTTGTTATAAACTAAATGGAGCCAAAATTTTTGTATATATATTATTTTGTTTGTATTTTAATTTACTAATATATTTTAAATTTTATTTATAAATCAGAAGGTAAATATACATATATCGTTTACTTTTATAATATAAAATATAGTACAAATTTAATTTGCACAATTACAAATTGACTGGAGAGCTTATATTGAACGTTGAAATACATTAGTTATAATAATAATTAGTATTTTTCAAACAATTAAAAAAAATAAAGAAATTTTGAAGTTTAATAACATAATAATAAAATATAGTATTGTAAATTGTTGGTTGGAGATGAAAAAAGTTGTAACACTAACTATTGTGAAAAATATTAGACTCATACAAATATCATTACACAAAAAAAAATCTTCAGAGATGAAGAAGATTAGAGATGTTATCCCAACCAATGTTCCACTGTCTTTTATCAGAAGGCACAGCGAAATTGAGCTCAAACATCTCTTTGGAGATATTACCACTTTCACAAAACCCAACAAGCTTCGCTACTATCTCTGCACTCTCTTGCACATGCCTTGAATCGTAAGGATCAGTCCATAACTTGTTCACGAACTGTAGCTTCCTCTGTTTTCCTTCCAATGGCACATCCCATTTCATATACAACTCATCTCTCTCCTCTGGTGTTAACCTCGAGTTAAACCTTCTCGCTAAAAACTCTCTCTCTCTTCTCAATGCTTTTATACTGAAAACGAAATAGGCATGGATTGGTTAAAGAAGTATGTATAGTGAAGTGAGAATAATTCATTCATTACCTTGATGATAGAGAAACTACGGATTCATCGGCGTTTCGAGATGGAGTTGCATTACCTACTTCTGTTAGATGTTGTTCTAACCAAGTTAACCGTCTTAGCTCTACTTCCATGTAGATTTGATCGGCTTGATCACCTTTGAATAGTAGATAGAACTGTGTTCTGTGGATTATGGAGACATGGCAGATATGCCATAGCTCTATGATCTGTTGTCTTTCTTCTATGAATGTTATATGCCATGCTACTTGACTCTGCTCTTCATCTTCCATTATTGTGTTTTCCTCGTTCTCTACATTGTATCCAGCTCCTTCATTTGCTTCCAACTCAAGCACCTGCACAAGTTCAAAACTGATGAGATTTTAGGAGACAAAGAAAATTTATATTTAGGGTTTTGTTTTTGTTGTTTAACCTGACAAACGAGAAGTTGTTTCTGGTACTGTAGTTTAGCTACACGTTCTTTGAGTTCGGTTACATATGCTCTTATGCTTCTCACGTTCTCTTCTGCTGCGTTTTGGAACATTTGCTGCATTTTCTTCATGTTCGCTGAGCTTGATCTCTTGTAACCTGGAGTGCTTTCTCTTGAAGATACATCTCCGCTTTCTTCTCCTTTCTGTGGTGTCTCTTTCTCAGAGCCTTGTGGTGTCTTAGTTCCAGAAGTATTGTTCTCTTGAGGAGCTTTGTTCTCAGCATCACAATCCAAGACTTGCCTAGAAGCTGAAAGAGGAGAGCATGGTGATTTCAAGAAATTCTGGCGGTTAGAAACGCTGCTTGGTGTAAGAGGAAGAAGCTTCTTCTTCTTTGATTGATGATGATGATGATGATTCTTTGTCTTTGGTGTTTCATCTCCAGCATTGATATTGCTCGGAAGAGACATGACTAACTTATCTATTGACTTCTGAACACTCTCAAGTTGCTCCTCTAGATTTGCAATGGTGCTTCCTTGTGAATGTAGCCTTGTTATCTCTTCCTTGAGATTGGCACTTACGCTCTTGTTAGGAGCTATGACATCTCCAACACCAACAACATCTTTAAGCATGGCGGATGATTTAACATTACGCATTTCCCTTATCTCTGATTGAAGCTTAGCGATTGTCTGAGCTGCATCTTGATTACCTAGTCTATGGCAAGCTACTTCCTTCTGTAACACTTCAAGAGCTTTCGTTGCTTCCTCACCTAACTGTTCTTGAAGGTGTTCAAGTTTGCGGATCTCATGCATTAATGTGAAGGGAGCTGTTGATGATTGACGTATCATAGATTGGCGTATCGTAGTCTTTCTTGCTCTCTCGTTCTTGTTAAGTGTTTTGTTCTCTGTGCTAGGCATCAAGGCAACAGAATATGAAAGACATTTTCTAACCGGTGGGTCTGGAGATTCAAAAGGATTTAAGCCCTGAGATATAAAACAAAAAGTTTAAGCTTGTGATAATAAACATAGACACAATGGAGAGAGGTAAGGTAGACTTAGGGACCTTATTTTGTTGTTGATCCCCTTGAAGCTTTTGGCGTAACTCCTCAAGCTGGATTTGTGCATCATCTCTTTGTCTTCTAAGTTCTTCTATTTCCATTTCCATCTAAAAAATGTCAACAAAACATCCATTAACTAAGCACCAAAACTTTGGTTCAGTTATAAAACTGAAGTGGACAGAAACCTGCTGGATCTTGAAATCCTTTTCTCTTGATGGGTCAGGTGTGCGACGCTCCGCCTCCAATCTAGCCACTTCTTTCTGAAGATGTTTCACTAGTTGCTTATCAGAGACAACCTGTAAATGACAGACATGATCAACATGTAAAATATTTAGTTTGTTTTCATCCAAAAAGGGCAGTAAGAAGAACCAAAAACAAAGATCATTACCATGTTAACATGGGCATTGTTTGTAACTTCCTTGGCTCGGTTGGCGAAGAATAGAGTATTTCTTGATTGTTCAACATGAGTCAAAGCTGGACTCAATGTACATATAATGGCTGTTCGAGCATTTCCACCGAGTGAATGCTGTAATATCCGTGTAAGCTTGGAGTCTCTGTAAGGTACGTGGCCGCTTCTTTTCCCCAAACTATTAAAGAGTTCACAAATTAAGATGAAATAAAACTATTATTTGAACACTCTCAACATATATGTAAAAACATTACCTTAGTTTCCTTATGACAGTTGTAAGAGTCATTAGACTTAGATTGATATGGCAACCTTCCCTGAGTCTAACTCCATCAGCCTGTGATTGTGATGCTCTTTCACTTCCTGCTAAGTCCACAAAGTTCTGCAATGCATTTACACATAAACAAACACAGTAAGTCCACAAAGTTCAAATTAAACATTATGCAAAAAAAATCAAAATAAATTGATGATTCTCAAAACAGAGAAGGTTAACATTTTACCAGACTAGCCATGTATGACCTCACACAGTCTGAATTTTCACGGTGAGTACTTTGTATAGTCTGCTTTGCCATCAAGAGTTTGTTATTCACATTTGCAGGGTAGGGTATATGCATTTTTGTGTAAAGAAATTGATAAATTAAGAACATTACCAGTCTGATTATTTGGTGTGACCGTGAGCTTGTATCATTCAAAGCAGTTTCTCCAACTTGCCTTTGAGCTAACACAATGATGGCATCAAAAAGAAAATAAATGCCAGCAGTGAGAATTGTTGACCATGAATGAACCAAGAGGATCCAACAAATCCAAGTTACCTTCACAAATGCTAATCAGATGCCGCAGATGTTGATCATTGTTAGCTGTTTCTTCAACCAGTTTTTCAACCACAGTACCTTTCTGCAATTTCAGATCATTAGGTTTATGAGTCAAGCAAAACTGTACATTCAAGACCATAACAACATCAACAAGTAAGTGGTACCTCTGGATCATCTAGGAGTTTAAGGGCACGGCCAGAATCTGAATTCAGCAAATCTCTAACATTCTCATTATATATTTCCAGACCAGAAATCTTTATAGTAAAGTCTCTTTCAGGGGTCTGGAAACAGCAGTGAAACAAATGGTCAGAAGAACTGCACTGACATCTCTAAACATAACAAATTAACAATGCTTACCTTAATGATGTGATTGTAAATATCATTGACAGCTTTCTCTGTTACTCCTCTCATAGTATATGTCTTTCCACTGCTCGTTTGTCCATAGGCAAATATTGTTGCTGAAACATAAGGATTAGTGTCATCTATGATTAATCCAAGTAAACGCCAGAATTTAGTCATAAGAGCAAATACCATTTATGCCCATCAAAGCAGACAATGCAACATTCTTGACACCATCTTCATATACATTATCGGTTAAACTCTCAGGTCCAAAAACTTTATCTGAAAGCAAAAGGGTACATTAAGGCATCAGAGACCTCAGGAATTAAAGAGTTAGTAACTTCACTTCATTTACCGTAAGTAAATGAGGATTGATGATGCACACGTTCTTGAACTTGAGGTTTAGAGACAATAGTGTGATCATCAACGCATTCCCAAGCCACTTGGTCTTTAGCTAACTGTTCTTTCTTGTTCAGTGGTCTTAACCTTACAGTAACAACAATCTTCTCTTCCCTCGATCTTGAGCTTCCACCTGGTGTTACAGCTTGTGTTCTGTCTATCTTCGAAACCGGGGTCCCGGGAGTTGTCATTGTCATTTCCCTACAAAGTGTTCCCAATTTTTTTTTGTCAGATCTAATATAGATTATCTGAATTCCAGCTTCAAATTTCCCCAAATCTAGGCCTAATTATGAAATTAATCAGATCTATGGAAGAGAAAACTCATATAAGGCAACATTGTTAAAGATCTTCATATTAATTTCATCTAATCCAGAAATGTTAATCTCGAAACTTTCCAAAAGCATCACTTCCTTAATATAGATTCAACGAAAAAATATGTTTAAGAAATCATACTTACAGTGAACCAAGGAATTGGAGATTTACTCTCCAGGCAGCGAGGAATATAGAATCGTCTCAGATCAACGACAGTGACAATATTTAAAAAATGAAGGAGATGATTATTTTGTCTTTAAGGAAGTGCGTGTAGAGAGTGATTTTGAATCTAACCCCAACGGCTAGCTCCTTCCATGTTTCTTTTGAGGGGCTTTCTTTTTTATATTCTTTCGAAATCTACCCTCACAGTTTTATCTTCTACTATAAATGACCTTAAATTTTATTTTCCGACCTATATTTTCTCCATACTCCAATACCCAATGGAACAGTTTTTTTTTTTGTCAAAATTTGCTGTCTAGATTTATCTGTAGACTTTGACCCCAAAAAAACATGTAGAACTGTAGATTTTGAAATATCTACAAGATTGACTATTTTTATTTTTAATAGCAACTTAGTTGAAAATATATATACAAATATTAACAAAGACAAATAAAATAGTAACACAATTCAGTATATAAAACAACTATTGTCATTTTCCTTTGTCAAAACTAAAAAAACAAACAATTAATAAACTCTCTATTTACCTATATGTTATTTTATAATTCAATGTTGTATATCTATTTGATCACGTCTATATATATTCTTTGGTTGACATTTTAAGAAAATATCAAAATCACGTTCACTCATATTTTGTTGCAATAATATATTGAAAATTTTCACCATTCTGCAAGGTTTTACAAAAATTCGATTAAATTACTTTATATGTATCCTAGAATTTCGTTAATTAGAAGAAATATCAACTCAAATCTTAAAAATGAAATTGATTTTTCTAGACAATATGTATTTTGTTGACATTGTCATGACTTAAAATGTTGTGTTAAAAACATATGCGAAAAATTGTAATACAACATTTAATGGAATCAACTGTCAAGTAGCTTTTAGTTGGTCCACAAAAACTCTATAGTTCCAAATAAGTCAAATAACAATTAAATATCTGACCATTTATAATTTAGCCATGGGCGATCGGTTCGATCTAATTGGATCGGTTTAGTATGAACCGATTTACTAGGATCAGCTATCTGCCAGTTCCGCTTACATAATCAATAGGTTGAGAAGTTTTATCATGGATCCGGTTTAATAGATAATCGGTTTCTGAAATAAACCGATTAAAACTATAATAAAACCAAGTGGATTAGAATGATTATTACTACATATACACGTCAAATCATTGGCCGGACTATAATTAATAAAAGTTGTCACCGTCACCGTCACCGTCACCGTCACCGTCACCGATTACTTTGACCAAACTCCATAAAATTCCCCTAACAAACTAAAAAAACAAAGCCTTATGTGTCATTTAAGCCTTCCGTCAAAACCCAATGACCATCTCTATTCTCCTAATCAGCTTCGTCGTCTTCTCCACCGTTGGTCTTCCGTTGTGCTTCTCCGCCGATCAACAGTACGAGAAGTGCCAATCACGTCTGATATGTGGATCTGGACCGCAGGTGTTCCCTAACGTCACAACGTACCCGTTCTGGGGATCCAATAAACCCAAATACTGCGGCCAATCATCTTTCCAACTCACCTGCAAGGATGAACAAAACCTAACCCTAGAAATTGGGAACCTCACTCTCCGCCTTATTGCCACGAATCTGGAGAATCAGGTAATCACTGTTGCCGATGAGAGCTGGTTAGACGGTAGTTGCCCAAAGATATGGAACTTCAACGGGAAAAATCAATTCACTTTAAACTCTTACACCGAAAAGATTGATCTGTTCGATTGTCCCAGAAACATAACGTCGTTGTCAACGATTTCTTGTCAACCAAGCAACGACGGTTTGAAAACATATCATGTATTTGGACCATCTAGTAATGTCCATCGTCGTTGTACAAAGGTTGGAGAAATTCCGATGCTTCTGTCTGTGAAGAACACTGTTTACCATTCGAATCAACCATTAGGGAATGCTTTGGAACAAGGGTTTGAACTGAAGTATACTTTAGATGATCAAATTTGTCAGGCTTGTACCAGTTCTAGTGGGATTTGTGGTTCGGATTCAGAGTCCGAGTCGGAAGATTTCCGGTGTCTGTGTAAAGACAAGCCTCACAATTCCTCCTGTAATGATCAAGGTTAGTTCATCATCATTTTAACTTCTTTCCATAAATTTTCCTTCTTGTGATTACATTTAAGGTTAGTTCCACCGAATCGATTCTACACCACATAGACTCCAGAACGTTGACCAAAACTTTGACATAAGACACGTATTGACTTTTCCGATCAGACTTCTTTTTCCTAAGGATAGAAAACGAATCGCTAACGTAGGCAGGCTGGCTAAAACTTTTGGGCTTTTTTGGGCCGACACTAGTTATTATCAATCCGGTTTACTTATTTCGTTGTCGGTCGTATAAAAGAAAAATAGGACTTTTTAAGAAAATACATAAATATATTATATATTATACTGCAATTACAATTCTCTCAATTATTGAGCATTATATTGTAATTCCAATTAAAAAAGTGTTGTGAGTCATCTTCAACCTTAAAAGCTCAGTAGATAAACAAATTAAAGTTTTCAGTTGTTTAAGTCAAATTGCAGTCTTTGTTTTTTATTTATTTCAATAAATTAGTATTATACTCTTTTGCACACACATGTTGAACAAACTCTTTAACTCTCTCACCCACTCCATTGAAAATATTTTGATTTGTTTGTTTCCTTTCCTTTTTGTTATCTTCTTCTTGTTTTCGTCTTCATCTAATACTCTAAAAATGGATCTTTCAACTCCAAGTTTACTACTCTACACATACATCTTCTACTTCACAATAATAGCAACTCAAACCCTTTCTCTTGATCCAAAGTTCAAGGCTTGTGAACCAAAATCATGTGGCAGAGGTCCCGAGATCTCTTATCCCTTCTACTTATATCGCAAACAAGAATCTTTTTGTGGCTATCCAAGTTTCGAACTCACTTGTGATGATCAACAAAAGCTACCTGTTCTCGGTATCTCCGGTGAGGATTACGTCATCAAGAACATATCTTATTTGACACAGTCGTTTCAAGTCGTGAACTCAAAGGCGTCTCATGATGATCTATGTCCCAGCCCTATGCATAATATTACCCTTCATAGGACTCCTTTCTCTGTACACCCTTCTCATATCAATTTCTCCATACTTTACAATTGCTCTAACCACATGCTGGAGAATTTTACTACATACCCTCTTACTTGTCCTGGCAACACGAGTCTTCAATCTTTTGGAGTCTTCAACAGGGATAATCTGGAAAAACAGAACAAAAATGTATACCGGTCGTGTCAGAAACTAGTCGATGTTCCTGTTTTAGCTAGGGACGAGTCTGATGTGATTAATATGACTTATGTAGAGATTTTGAAAAGG
>KE158887.1:27949-40332 GCA_000411055.1 Leavenworthia alabamica | reverse complement strand
CAGATGTGGAACTGATCAACAAGAATTTGTTTGCTTGTGTCCTGATGGACCTAAGCTTCATAATACTTGCAAGAATGGTAAAGACTTGTGAAGCAAGTAGTAAACAATCTTAGGACATATTAACTCTTTCTTCTTTGCTTTTGTTTTCTCTACAACTCATTGTATTAGGTTTATATTTAAACTCTGAAGCTCCCTAACTGTTTCCTTTATCTTGGTTTGTTCATTCCAGCTAGGGATCATAAAAATGTGAAGCTGAAGGTCGGTATAGGTAAAGTATAGGACTTGAGTTGTTATAGTTCATGCTCTGTTTTTTCCTGTTTATCATATTGCTCAAGTCTTCACAGATTGAAAACTCTTCACTCAGGTGCTGCAGCTGGAGCCGTAGGATTAACAGCAGCGAGTATATTTTGGTATGTGTACCATCGTAGAAAAACCAAAAGTTACAGAACATCTTCAGCATTGCTTCCTAGAAACATCTCCTCAAAACCATCTTCTAAGTCTTCAGACGTTAAGAAAACAGAGGAATTATTAGTTGGAGTTCGTCTCTTCTCTTATGAAGAGCTCAACGAAGCCACTAATAACTTCGACCCATCTAAAGAACTTGGTGATGGAGGCTTTGGTACTGTCTATTACGGTAAGCTTAAAGATGGAAGAAGCGTAGCTGTGAAACGTTTATACGATAATAACTTTAAAAGAGCAGAGCAATTCAGGAACGAAGTTGAGATCTTAACGGGATTACGCCATCCGAACCTTGTGGCTCTCTTTGGATGCTCTTCTAAACAGAGCAGGGACTTACTGCTAGTGTACGAGTATGTTGCGAATGGTACGCTAGCTGATCATCTACATGGTCCACAGGCTAATCCTAGCTCACTTCCTTGGTCTATTCGACTCAAGATCGCTGTTGAAACTGCTTCTGCCTTGAAGTATCTCCATGCCTCCAAGATCATACATCGTGATGTTAAATCCAACAACATCCTTCTCGACAAAAACTTCAATGTCAAGGTCAGTAATTCACACTTGTTCATTGTTATTAGTTGAATGATTTGATCTGACCATAGTATTAACTTTTTTCATCTTTTTCGACTTTTAGGTTGCGGATTTCGGACTCTCTAGACTGTTTCCGACGGATAAGACACACGTATCTACCGGTCCACAAGGGACTCCAGGCTATGTCGACCCGGATTACCACCTAAGTTATCAACTCTCAAACAAAAGTGACGTGTACAGCTTTGCGGTAGTATTAATGGAGCTTATCTCCTCGCTTCCAGCAGTCGACATCACTAGACCACGTCACCAGATCAACCTCTCGAACATGGCAGTCGTGAAAATCCAAAACCACGAGCTTCACGACATGGTGGATCCGTCACTCGGGTTTGACACGGATACAGGGGTGAGAGAGACGGTTATAGCAGTTGCTGAGCTGGCGTTCCAGTGCTTGCAGTCAGATAAAGATCTTAGGCCATGTATGTCGACAGTGTTGGATACGCTGACAAGGATACAGAACAATGGGTTTGGTTCGGAAATAGATGTTGTAGATGTGAATAAGAGTGGACCGTTGGTTACACAGTCTCCTGATACTGTTATTATGAAATGGGACAGTAAGTAATTTAGTTAAACGTACACTAACATTCGTATGTGTTTATTATGTCTAAAATTGTTAATTTGAACAGTTAAAGATTGGTGTTTGTTTTCGGTATTAGATCATATTTTTGAGAATGTATGTATGATCTGAGTTTCATAAATCTTGCTTTTGTTCGGTTTCTAGAAAGTAAATTGTGTTAATCATCAGCAATGTCGTTGTNACTCGATATCATCACCTTGTCGGAAGATGACAAGAGGAAGAAAGGGTGTCGGAAGATTGATGTCTCAGTCTTTGTCATCATCATCATCACAATCAATTTCATCCCTTTCGACCTCATTCTCATCTCAACCAGAATCAGAGTTACTTCAATCTCAATCGTCCTCTGCGAAACCAAAATCTCCGCCGCCGCTGCAGTTCCCATGGCTGATTGTTGGCTTGGGTAATCCTGGCAAGAAGTACCAAGGCACTCGCCACAACGTATCTCTCTCTCTCTCTTTCTCTCTCATTTTCTTATTTTGCGCTTCCTTTTTGGTTTTGGTAACGTTCCATTGATATTGCAGGTTGGTTTTGAGATGGTGGACGCTTTAGCTGATGCAGAAGGGATATCCATGAACACTGTTAACTTCAAGGCCTTATTTGGGAAAGGTTCAACTGTTTTTTTTTTATAATTAAGTATTATATATAATGTACATAGCTAGTTTCTAAAGCTGTTTGATTCGAAATGATTCTTAGTTCTATTAGATGTTGTCTCTGGATTGTTTTCTAACTTTGGTATTGGTCTTTGTATCATAGGCATTATTGGAAATAACCCTGTTTTACTGGCAAAACCTCAAACTTTCATGAACCTAAGTGGTGAGTCTGTAAGTGAGCTCATCCACAAAATAACTTTGGTTTATTTAGTCAACTAATATCACTATCTATTATCATTCTTAAATCATGACACTTTCTGTTTATGATTGTTGGAATTGTTTGAAGGTTGGACAAATTGTTTCCTTCTACAAGATCCCGCTAAAGCAAGTACTTGTGGTATACTTTTACCTTTTCCTCTCTGTGACTCTCAATTTCTGGATTTAGAGTGTGCATATGCTTTCTTAAAGAAGCTTCTGTGTTTTCTTTAGATTTACGATGATTTAGATTTGCCCTTTGGTAAACTGCGTTTATTGCCAAAAGGTGGTCATGGAGGGCACAATGGGTACACAAGCTTCTCACTCTTAGTAAATGTCAAAGTATAAGGATGCTTTTGGTAGAACATTGATGATAATGTTTGGTCATATAGGATGAGAAGCATTATAGATCGACTCAAAGGGAGCCGCGATTTTCCTCGTCTAAGAATAGGTTAAAATTCTCTGTTTTTTAATCTCCACTTGGTCATACCCAACTAGCTTTTTTCTTCTTGGACTGTTGCAAATTGCTTTGTGTTTCATATCAGGGATCGGACGGCCTCCAGGGAAGATGGATACAGCGAATTTCGTTCTTCGCCAGTTCAATAAACAAGAAGAAGAAGAGGTAGAATAAGAAGAAGAAGATAAATCACAAAATTATCTCAAATTTTGAGAAAGATTAAAAGCATGATTGTTTCTGGTTTTTGCAGTTGGATTATACATTTCAAACTGGAATAGAGGCAATAAGGATTCTTTTACTTGAGGGAATCAACAAAAGTGCAACGTTTGTCAATACTCGGAAGTCTATGGAACAACTCAGTTAGAGAAAGATAGTTCCATCTCACATACAACTACAACAGAGTTTTCTGGTCTATTCATTTTGTTTGTTTGTTCCATTCATATTGTTGAATCCATTTGAGTAAATTGTATATTAGAAAAGTATAATATACCAAGCTTCACATTATTGCTCTTGATTTTAATAAAAATTCACTTACTCCATCTGGATGAGATGCAACTAATATTGCAGATGTAGCTCCAAATCTGAGTAAGTCTCTGTTTTGTTTCTTATATTGATTCGCAGGTTCACAAAGAAACTGTTGTTTAGTTTCTCTGCTCTGACACATGAGCTTTGGATCTCCGGCTTTGATGTGAATGATACCTAGGTTAGTATGAGGAACATGGAGCTTCTTACATTCAGAGAAAATGTCCTTAAAGCATTTTCAGTGTCTGACAAGACAAAAACATTAAACTAATGTGTTATTTTCGTTGTGCAACACTGGTCTTGATTCTTTGATTATCACTTGTAGGAATCAAAAGAAAATAAATAAATAAAAATTAAAAAGCATTTTAATGCCTTTTTTTCTACCGAATCCACTATATAATATAATTAAAAAAAAAAGAGCATATTAATGGATTGAGACTATTCACCCATTACTGGATAAGAACATTTACGGACATACAAAACTTTTTGGAGTTACACTAAAGATGTTGTCTAGACTGTTCAAGGCAGGTGAAAAGGTTTTGTTGAATCTGATTAACAAGAAAGACTTTCACATGGTGTCGAGTAATAAAGAAAATTCCCCAAAAATACAAGAGCTTTACGATCTCTGTAAGGATACTTTCACTGGAAAAGCTCCTTCTCCTGCTTCCATGGCTGTTCAAAATTTCTGCTCTCTTTTAGGTATCTTTCCTCTGTTTTGAATTTTTCAGATTTCGATAGCCTTATTAAATTCTTCGTTTTTCTGATGCAATTTCGATTTTTTATTCAATCAGTGAATAGGGTTTATGATAGTTTCCTTCAATTTGAATAAATAATGGAACTTTTCATTTGATTATTGAATGAAAGAATCCTACCAAATCTGGGCAATTGCAGATTTACAATTTTGAAATCGTCAAAGTCGCTGAGGAATACAAAGCTCTTCACTTTGACTTTATAACACAATGTAGTTTTAGTGTTTGGGTTCATTGTGGTGTGATTTGGTTTGTGGTCATTCTTGTCTGTAGACTCAGTTAGTCCTGTAGATGTTGGACTTGAAGAAAAAGTTCAAGACGATGATCGAGGCTATGGAGTTTCTGGGGTTAACCGTTTTGACAGAGTAGGAAGATGGACACAACCAATAACATTCTTAGACATTCATGAATGTGATACTTTTACTGTAAGTCTCTTTGATTAACACTAAAATCTATTTCTTGTAATCAATCAAGAAATCTAAAAAACATGCTTGTTCATCTTCAGATGTGTATCTTCTGCTTCCCAACATCATCAGTGATTCCATTACATGACCATCCAGATATGACTGTGTTTAGCAAAGTACTCTATGGATCACTTCATGTTAAAGCTTATGATTGGGTTGAACCTCCTTGTATTATTACACAAGACAAAGCCATGCCTGGTTATTATTGTTTTCTTATTTCTCATGTCAAGTTGGTTTCACTTTTGTGATTGATAAACTAAGACCTCTCTAATATGTAGCAGCAAGATTAGCGAAATTGGTAAGCGACAAAGTTATAACACCTCAGTCTGAGTTACCAGTATTGTATCCAAAGACTGGAGGCAATCTCCATTGTTTCACAGCGCTAACTCCATGCGCGGTTCTAGACATTCTCACACCTCCTTACAAAGAAAGTGTTGGTAGGAGTTGCAGTTACTACCTGGACTATCCGTTTTCTACTTTCGGTATGCAAACTCTCTTTATACAACTCTTGTCTCAATGAAGAAGAACATTTATGTTTTCTTAAACCGGTTTTGGTTTTGTTCGCATTGGATTGATTGATAATAGCATTGGAGGAAGGAATGAAAAAGGTGCAAGGAAAAGAAGATGAATACGCTTGGCTTGTGAAGATTGACACACCTGATGATCTTTATATGCGTAGCGGTTCATATACTGGTCCAACTATTACGGTTTAGATATTTTTCCGGTTTGTGTTTGTAGCTAAGTAGAATACACTCTTGTATCATTCCAAGATAGTTTGTGTTAGAAAAATATCAAATACAATTTCAGATTAAAGATTTACTCTTTTAATTTTATCTCTATCAATAGTGTCGTTTATAATAACACCTTAAAATGTCGGTTTTTTAGTTAAAGTGACAGTTTAAATAGTTTTGGTGACGTGGCAATAAGACAAAGTCAATAACTAATTTAACTGCTATATCTAAATTAAAGGATCATCTTAACCCACACACGTTCTATAACCCCAGTGGCATAAACCAGTAATTAGAAACTAAACCAATGGCTAATAGTCTCTATTAACCGCTCCGTCAATGACCACGACTCCACACATTTAAAACCACACTAAAACGTTATATAACTATATTATCAAACTCAAACAAGAAACGTCTCTTTGTCTCAATCTTTATTTAAAATCTGATTTAGTTATTCGAGTTTCATCCATTAGGAGAAGCTATGTTTCGAGTAAGCAATTTTGTGGTTGGTCTAGCCAATACATTAGTGATGTTAGTAGGTGCATCAGCCATTGGTTATTCAATTTACATGTTCGTTCACCAAGACGTAACCAATTGTCAAACAGCGATCAGAGTTCCACTTCTCACGACCGGATGTATCCTTTTCGTTGTGTCTTTAATCGGAGTAATAGGATCTTGTTTTAAGGAAAACATAGCAATGATGTTGTACTTATTCATATTGTTTTTGATGATTATTGGGTTGATGGTCTTCTCGATATTTCTCTTCTTTGTTACTAACAAAGGAGCGGGTCGTGTGGTCTCTGGTCGAGGATATAGAGAGTATCGAACGGCAGATTTCTCGAATTGGCTTAATGGGTTCGTTGGTGGGAAAAGATGGGTTGGGATAAGATCTTGTTTGGCTGTGGCTAGAGTTTGTGATGATTTGAGTGATGGTCCTGTTAGTCAGATCGCTGATGCATTTTATCAGAAGAACTTGTCTCCTATCCAGGTATTACTTATTATATGCGTAATTTAAGAGCGTTTATATCATATGTGAAATACTTTTAATATTTTGTTAAATATATGTGTATGATTTTGTATAGACGTTGAAGTATTTATTTACAAGTGTATTTAATTTTGTGCTTGTGTTTGATCAGTCGGGTTGTTGTAAGCCACCGTCGGAATGCAATTTCGAGTTCAAAAACGCGACGTTTTGGATACCGCCGACCAAAAACCAAACGGATGTTGCGGCCAACAACAGCGATTGCGGTGCGTGGAGCAACGTGCAAACGGAGTTATGTTACAATTGCAACGCGTGTAAAGCGGGTGTGTTAGCGAACATAAGACAGAAGTGGAGACATCTTCTTGTTTTTAACGTATGTCTCCTTATCCTACTAATCACTGTTTATTCTTGTGGTTGCTGTGCTCGTCGTAACAATCGAGCGGATGTGAAAAAATATTATGCCTGATCTAACTTAGTTTTAGTTTTTCTTGTGTTTTTTTTCTCTTATGTTTGTTGGTTTATTTTATATTCAAGTGTCTTCTGGTTTCTTAAGACAACTTCATGTCTTTTTTTCACAACAATCATCATGACTTTATATATATTTCAATTCATACTTCTCCAAGTAGTAAAGCTAAGATTTGATCGAACATTTGATATATAAATCAGAGAAAAAGTGTCTTTAAGATCCAAGTACGATTAAGGAAACATATTCTTGAAAATTGAGAAACAATAAGAACTCTAGAAAACAAGCTCATGTGGTTTCATTCCTTGACTCAATGAGAACCTGGCACCAAGGTAAGTCTTGAGCTCTGGAACTGATTCAATGGATTTGATCAGAGCTGTGTCTACTGTTTTCTGGTCATCCTTCTTCTCTTGTGGGATCTCTTTCTTCTCCTGTAACACCAATCAAAGTATAGTTTATGATAACCAAGTTTATGTTTGTGGTTGCTACTTGATACCACTAAGTACATAACTATGTATACCTCTTTCTCTGCTTCGAAGAACTCTCCTTCTCCTTTCTTCTTCTTCTTCTCAGCAACCTTGCCGAAATACTTGTCATCGAACTTCTCAATGTCGACTCCAGAAATGTCAACCTTTGTGGAGGTTCCAATAACATAAGCCTGGTTAACACGTCTCAATGGAACACCATTGATCTTGAAAGGTCCTGAAAGGGCAAAAGCAGCAAAGTATGAATAAAGGCCTTACAAATTGAACAACCACAGAGAGAGATTATGACAATGGCAGATATGAGAACTCACCGGTTACAAGAAGCAAACCAGAGGTGAGTTGCTTGAGAAAGACAACTCTTTTTCCTTTGAACCTACCAGCAAGAATGATCAACACAGTTCCTGGAGTTATGCTGGATCTGCAATGTCAAAATCACCATTAATCCTATAATTTGAAAATTTGAATAACAATCGAAGAAGAAGAAGATGGATTATTACTTTAGCTTGGTAGGCTTTGACTTGTGTCTATTGGGAAGCGGTTTCTTAACATCTTCCGCTGGGTAAAACTTGGCTGGCTTCTCTACCGGAGCTTCGACCTTCGACTTAGCGTCATGACGTGGGAAAACGCCGCCGTTTTTGGCCTTTATGGCCCATAAACCCCTCTTGTGATACATCTGGGATCTTGAGTATTTGCCAACCCCCCTGATTAGGTCAGGGTTCCTACTAACTTTTGGGTTCCTCTGCTTTGCCGCCGGCATCTTTGCGCTTCTCTGTAACAAATTCTCACTGGCGTAAACCCTAGATTAGAGAGAGCAGCTATTAAATACGAGGACGATATCAATCAAAAAGCCCAATGGGCTTCATTTGGTTTAGTATTATTGGGCTTATATGGGTTTAAAATTGTAATGGTTCAACAGTGGGTGTTTCTGTTGTGGTTGTGCAATTTTTCCAATGTAGGCCATTGTCAGAATTAAGACCATACTCTTGTAGTGTTGAAGTACTCTTTTTATCATTTGAGATTAACAAAAATAATATAATTAAATCATTAGGTAATCCGTTATACTAATATATATTCACATGTGTTATACTATATTAATATTGAAACTTATAAACATTGTTTTCAACGAACTTCGATAAAAAATACAATAAAAATTGTAAAAAAAATAAAACAAATATTTGAATATTAAACCTACGTCACAATGAGAAAACAATTTGAACTTTTGAAATTTCTTACGGTCAAATGACATGATTCAAAGTTCGGTTAGTTTTCAAATCATTAGTATATTTAATATCAAATTAAAAAAAAAAAACTTTATTTTAAAAATCTGAATACTTAATCAATCTAAACAATAAGAAATCATTTTGAACTTTTGAAATCTCTAACGATCAAATGACAGGATTCAAAGTTCGGTTAGTTTTCAAATTGTTTAGATGATTTAATATCAAATTTAAAAAATAAAATTTTATAAAAACCGTAAAAAAGTGACATTACCTAAAATCTTTGGATGGATCTTTCTTACAATCCCGTGTTGAAAGCTTCCTACATGCATATGAAATAGCAACCAATATTTATGTAATAATTGAATTAATGGTAGACACAAGTCACACGACATAAACTCGTTACACAATCCTTAAAGAAAGGGAACCTGATGCTGAGGTATTGAGCGGTCATAGGCTACATGAACCTCTTGAGACATTACTCCTGCAACCATGGACAGTAAGGATATAAATTATGAGTATGAAATTATGCAGTGAAGAAGAAAACAGATCAAAATTAATCATTCGTCTCTTTGAGATGCTACCCAAAGATCATCTAACATTTTCTTTTAGCAAATATTAAAATGAAACAACAAAAATCATCAACACCAAAGAAACAAAAAACTTGGTACAGATCCAAGATTTGACTTATTGAAATTGTTTATGAATATTTAAAACAAAATTTAAATCTATTAAGACATTACCCAAATTTGAAGATGTAAACGACAAAGTTCCAGCAATAATGAAGAAAATAATTCCAAATTAAAACCCTAGATTTTCCAAAGTGAACAAACACAACGAATCAAGAGAATTCAAAATCTAAAAAACAAAACAAAATGAAATCTAACCTTCATCGCACCATTTAGAAAACGGCTTTATTCGTCGTTAACCCGAAATCAGAACTCTTAGATCCCAATTTGAACTAACTCAGCCAAACCAGACGCCGTTGAATTTAAACGAATCTAAAATAAGAATCAGATGAAGAAGAAAGATTAAGAAACTCGATTCCGTAAACCCTAACTCTCTGTCTAAATTTGATTTGGAATTTCAATTTTTCGCTTACAGTTTATAGGGAGAAACGTTTATAATTCAAAATGGCGAGTCGTTAGAGTACTTGCGGTTATATATACTCTTCAATTTTCAAATGTATTTGAAAAAACTTTGCATTTGCGAATTACTATTATGACCCTACTGTGTCTTGTGATTTTTTTTCCAACGAGCCTTTGACACTTTTTTCAACGACTCTCGAGAATTATTATAACCTATTTAATATTTTTTAGAGAAATTTGGATAATAATTTATATGCCCAGTATAAAATTTTGAATATGTCGGAAAATTTTTTTTATAATATATTTTCTGAATAATAAGGAAAAATATTATTATTTGTTCGTTGCTTACTTGAACTAGCTAAATACTGAATTTCCTTTAATCCAATTTTTACTGAATTTTATTAAATTAAAAATATTTAAATTTTATTAGAAACATAATAACTTTTAATAAATTTATTTTAAATTAAAAATAACGATAGTATAATTTTTATTCCATTTTATTTTTTTTTTACTTTTTTTAATGTATTTATTTACTTTCATATATTTCTTTATTATCTTCTTTATTTTTATACCATCACATTAAGACTATTCACGGTATGTGATTATTTTATGTAAAATAATTAATTTAGAAAAAATTGAAAACATTATTCGATTAACAAAAAAATATATATATACTGTAAAAAATACATGTGGAAGAAATAACATTTTAGGACAGGTGAAGATAAAATACTTCCTTCGAAACGCGAAAAGAAAACAAAAAAGGCGAAGGCAGAGAGATCACAATCTCTCATTGATTCACCGCAAAACTTCTTCACTCTCTTGTAGATTCATCACTTCCTTCTGGATCTCTGTAGGCAGATTTTCAAATTCTTCTCTGGTTCTGCTCGAATCTGGGTTTAGTTGTAAATTTAATCGATTCANCCGGGTGATCACCGGCGGCTACCTAGAAGGAGATTGTCAAGTTGGATATGGATTCTCCTTGGGTTTTTCTTTGTTGCTGGATTGGTTCTCTTCATTGTTCAACATCATCACCACCAACAAGATCCATCTCACATAACTATTGTACGTTTTTGATTCTTGGGTATTAATTTCGATTTCGATTTTTGCTCTACTGATCCATCATCCTTGATGTTTAAATTGTGAATCCACTATAATTGTAACCTAATGATCCGTATTTGATCGGGGCTATAGAATCAGTGAAGTTGCTGAGTTGAAGTGTTTTAAGTTCTTGGTGATTAATGAATTACTTGGCCTGAAATTACATTATTGATATTGTAGTTTCTTCTTTACATTCTATGTTGGTTTTGGGTTTATTTGATCTTTAATGTGAGTGCAAAATTGCATAAAACAGAGCCTTTCTTATGTCAGATGCTTAAACTAATCACTTACATGGATTTCTTAGCCAAGCCAGGATTTTTATTTCACAACGTTTGGACCCATATGACAACTTTTTATATGATACTCACTGTATAAGATTTGTTCTTTTAATGTTTGTGTCTTCTAGAGAACTTACTCTGATCTTCTTGTCTTTGACAGGAAAGAGACATAGGAATCGAAAATGTATCTCCTCCCCGTTTAAACTTTACGGAAGAGCTCACAAGTGTTTCTTCGTATTCTAGGCAGTTAACAGAGCAAATGACGCTTGCCAAAGCTTATGTTTTTATAGCCAAAGAGCACCATAATCTTCATTTGGCTTGGGAATTGAGTTCTAAGATCAGAAGTTGTCAGCTTTTGCTCTCAAAAGCAGCAATGGGAGAACAACCTATTTCATCAGATGAGGCCAAACCAGTTATTAGTAGTCTATCAGCTCTTATCTACAAGGCACAAGATGCACATTATGATATAGCCACCACTATGATCACCATGAAATCTCACATCCAATCCCTTGAAGAGCGTGCAAATGCAGCTACTGTTCAAACCACAATATTTGGGCAATTGGTTGCAGAGGCACTACCAAAGAGCCTCCACTGTTTGATGGTCAAGCTCACTTCTGATTGGTTAACAGAGCCATCTCGCCATGAACGGGCAGATGAGAACAGAAACTCACCTAGACTTGTTGACAACAACCTCTACCATTTCTGCATCTTCTCTGATAATGTGATAGCTGTCTCGGTTGTTGTTAATTCAACCGTCTCAAATGCTGACCACCCGAAACAGTTTGTTTTCCACATAGTGACGAATCAAGTGAGCTACAAAGCTATGCAGGCTTGGTTTCTAAGTAATGGCTTCAAAGGCGCAGCTATAGAGATCAGGAGCATAGAGGAGTTTTCTTGGTTGAATGATTCATACTCTCCTGTTGTTAAGCAACTGCTGGACACAGATGCAAGAGCTTACTATTTCGGGGAACAGACAAGTCAAGATACGAATTCCGAGCCAAAAGTGAGGAACCCAAAGTACTTGTCATTATTGAACCATCTCAGATTCTACATCCCCAAGATCTATCCGCAGCTAGAGAAGGTTATTTTCCTTGATGACGATGTTGTTGTTCAGAAAGATTTGACTCCACTCTTCTCCTTGGATCTTCATGGAAACGTTAATGGAGCTGTAGAAACATGTCTTGAAGCTTTTCACCGTTATTACAAGTATCTAAATTTCTCCAACCCAATCATCAGTGGAAAGTTTGACCCACAAGCATGTGGCTGGGCATTTGGTATGAACGTTTTTGACTTGATCGCTTGGAGGAAAGCAAACGTGACTGCTCGGTACCATTACTGGCAAGAGCAGAACAAAGAACGAACCCTGTGGAAACTGGGGACCCTTCC
>KE158887.1:0-15657 GCA_000411055.1 Leavenworthia alabamica | reverse complement strand
CCTAGGACTAATAGAAACATCTCAAAAACTGCTGCCGAAAAACTCGGTCTGCTCTATCAAGCAAGCTATGGACCAATATGGTTTTGGTGCCGCTTTGCAAATACAAGTAAAATTGGTATTATTATGAATCTTTGGTAATCTTGCACATATTGAATAAATTGTCTTTATTGAGTTAGATGATAGCAAAAGTAGCCAATATGTTTTTGGTGGTATTATGTATTGGAAAAAACATGAACCTAACGTTTTGACTTTTGATAGAGACATCGACCTAAACGATTTGATAACATGATTTGAAATGCGAGCCGCCGATGTGTTTTTAAATTTAATTTAACAAAAAAATTGATTTTAATGACTAGACAAATGTTTAGCTGAAACTTTATATTTTTATTGTGTGAAATATTTATCATTAATCATATTATAAGTATTTGAATATAAATATCAATAACCATTTACACACGTAAAATACATCTCTATCATAACTCAACAGATAAATCCAAACCATATTATACCGGAGGTGAATACTCACAAACAACCTCCGTTTCAATTTCTCTCCGGTGAAAATTCCGGTGACAACCACAAGCAGCACATATCAAAGCATCATCACCACTACTTGCCATAAACTCACGACAACCATCAACAGCGTAGCCACCGATACAAGCAGCATGATTCTTCTGGCACTCAACATAACGAACGTTACTAGATGAAGAAGTTGTAGTATAAGAGCTTCTTCTATGTTTAATCACCACTTGCCTTTTCTTCATCTTCTTGGCATAAACTTATTAACCAAAGACTCTTTTTGGATATGAAAGCAAAAGGGTTCTTGTAAATGCGTCTTTGTAGCTCTACTTAATATATAAATAGGGTTGTTGAGTGTTGACTTATATCATTACACTATAAAAGACAAGACGTCAATGTCCCATGCGATTATAAATTAGTTTTGCCATAAACTGATAAAAATAAAATTTGTTTTCTATATACCAATTAATTAAACAAGTTAAAAGAAAAAGAAATTATTCAGAATATCTTGACAAACCAAAACTATATGAAAATCATTAACATGCTATGATTAATAATTTAATATAACGGATTTGAGGCAAATTTAGAAACTTATATGAATTATAGTTGGATATGTTAAACCTACTCCACCATTTTTCAACTACTTTTTATTTTTTTATGTTTCTCACTTCATACCACCAAATAAGTTTCACCATTTTCATTAGTATTTGAAGGAAATCAAAAACATGATTAGAAAATTTGGCTTTCCATTTGAATAAAATTATCAAAATTGTTTACTGAGTATTTTTTTTTTGTAAAAATGATTTATATATTTTATGTTTTTTATTGTTACAACCAAAATAAATTCACATTAAAATCTTATAACTGAACACAATGTCGAGTTTAGAAAAAAATTTCTAGTTCATATTCGGTCTCATGAAATTAACCAAACTTTAATTTAATCATGCGTCAGATTTTAATTTGAAAACTCTTGTTTTCAAACTTTATTAACCAAACTTGAAAACCCTTAACAAAAAAAAAAATTAACCAAGCTTGTACAGTAAAGAGTAATCATGTGCGAGATTTTAATTTCCTTTTAAAAATATTAAATAATTTAAACGATAGATTCAATAATCAAAACTGTTATAATCAAAACATAGTACAGAAAGAAAATACAGTAACTGAAACTGCATAAACATAGTATATAGCCTTAAGCTTTACTAGCAGAAACAAAACATCGTCTCATTTAAAAAATTGTCAGTGTTTGTTATATTTGTTGTGTATAGGATCAGATCCTCTTCCAATCATTCTTTTTACTGATTGATTTGGTTCAGACATTACCATAAGAGAAGGCGCCAAATCTCTATTTGTATCTAAACTTCGTTTCTTTGATGATGACTTATACTCTTCAAGAACACGCAAAGGATGAACAAACCTAAGTTGTAGACTCATGTCTCTGTCCCATCTTAGACCCGAAACCTTATCCATTTCAAGTGCTAAAAACGAGATGACAAGAAGAAGAAGACCCATTCCTCTATGACGAACTGAAACACTCATTTTAATAGTATAATAACATGTAGATATTACAACTTCAGAGACAATATAAATGCAAAAAGGTTAAAGAAGAAGAGAGAATTATGTGTCACTCTTATCTTTATCTGGAATGGAGAGAAGATAGTTAAGAAGGAAGCATATATAAAGGCTGGTTTTAGAAGAACTCTCTTCTGACAAGTTTGAACCATAAAAGACTTTGTTCTTGGGAAGCTAAGCATATCTCTCTCTCTCTCTTTTTCTTCATTTGCATACTTTTTCTATTTTTAACATACATTTATGGTGAAATTTAAATACAAATCATAGTTGCATAGGTGCAGTTTTGGGCAATGTTTATGTCCCTGTCAAATGGAATCACCAAAGTGAATAGACTAGGCATCATAATTCAACTTTGTAAAAATGACAAGAAATTGATAAATCTTTTGCCAATAACTTTTAACTTAAGTAAAAAAACGATAAGCTTCACGGATATATATCCTTTTTTCATAAACATTGGTTTATTTTGAAGGTAATAATAAAATTAATGTAGGATAAAAACAGAAAATGAAATTTCCACAAAAGAAAAAACAAGAAACCTATGATGTACATTCTCAACACAAAACACAAAACACAAAACACAACACACAACACACAACACAAATTCTAATTATATAGATAGATGGTAACATTTTGAAGATTCAGAAACATCAAAGACCTCAACCTTTTCTTTTTTTACCAGATGATCAAATTATCTCTTCCACTCTACTGGAGTTGTCTTCCCTGCAAAACTCACAAACAATCCAACAAAAGTTATTTGAGAGAAACCACATAATCACTATCTTGTTTGGTCTGTTGAGGACACTAACCTTTTTCTTCTCGTGACGAGTGAAGAGGTTTCTCTGTCTTATTTCCACCAGAGTTTGAGACTCTTGTTTTAGGAGAATGAGAAGTGACTTTTGCACTATTACCTGAAGATGGTAGTGAGTAACGTCTACTAGCTTTCTCAGTCCCTTGTTGCCTTGGTGAAGAAGAGTCTTGTAGTCTTAGCTTTGCTTTAGCGGATTTAGTTGCTTGCATATAGCTCGGTATTCCCGGGCTTCTACTCTCTTGACACTCTCCAGTTTGAGTAGTAGTAACCGAAGAAACCTTTTTCCCTGATTTCATATTCTCCTTCCCAGCTGAATTCTCCTTATGGTTTTGTTTTGGAGTTCTCTCTTCTTTCACATCTTCTTTTTCCTCAGCCATTACATTTTCTTCACTTTCCTCAATTTGGTTGACTAATGTGGAATCAAGTGCTTCATTGGTTTCCAATGGTTCATGACTGTGTATTAACTCCTCAGGCTGTTCTACTATAGTCACAACCATTTCATCTTTTTTGTCTTCATCAAAGGCATTCACAGGTTCTTCTAAAGATGGATTTGGCTTCTCGATCTCCTTCTGTGGAACCAGTTGAGGTTGTATAGAGTTCTCAACTACAGGTACAGGATTGTGTACTTTCCTTAAGCCACGTTTCACTTTTTCTAGATCAACATGAGGAGTTTCCATAATCTGTAGTGGTTCTACAGATTGGCCTGTTGAAACTTTTCTGAAGCTGCGTTTTGGTTTCTCAAACTCAAATGATGTTTGTGCTACCGAAGGATTGTCGAGGTTTGAAGTAGGGACTTTGCGAATACTCTTCTTCGGTTTAGTAAACTCAGCCTCGACTACCTGAGAGTTACTAGCAAACTTCTTCTGAGTTTTTCTGACTGATACTCTCTTTGGTTGAGGAATTGGTTTCCAGAAGCAAGAAGCTGACCAGTTCTCTAACCAGATTGAATTGGAAGAAGCGTTGTCGAGGTGCAAAGGCAACACCTTTGGCGATGAAGCAAGAAGCTGATAAGAAAAGAGACAACAAAATCATATATCATGAGCTTCTCAACACAACAATAGTAACAGCCAAACCAAGTATACCTTCTGAGCAAAAGAATTTGCTGTTAGCTTCTTGATTCCCAGGTAAGCATGAGTATCAACAACAGAGTCGGCGACTTTGTTCTCCTGAAAAGAAAAAAGAATCTAGATGTTAAAAGATATTCAGCTACTGAAATCACAGAGAAGAGTGCGATGGTCATTACTAAAGGCTGACGATGCAACCGGCATGTCTTATCAACTTCAACTCCAATGTCGGAATGTCTGATCTCTCTTCCTCGAGCAAGTGCTTGCAATCTGACAATTGCCATAACACAGCACAGAGTGGAGACAGCTTGTCTCCTAACCATGTGACCACGGATAATTGCTTGTAGCCTTATTATACCTTTTAATGCCCAAAAAGCTCGTCGAGCCTTCACAAAGAGAAGCTAAAGTCAGCACACAAAAAAATAAAATATTTCGAACTGCAAATCAAGAGCAATGCCTAATATACAATCCAGAAGCTTTAAAACATTACCAAGTAGCCTCTAAACGCAGCCTGGACTGTAGCTGCTGCAATCTCTTGTTGACTTTTCTCCGATTCAGATAGCGGATCATCAGGAATAGAAGCAGCATCTTGAGAATCTGTTGGTTGGACCTCAGAAACTTGTATCTGGTCGTCTGAAACATCTTCAGGTTCAAGATTCTGTGTTTCTACTACACCACTGGTATACACAGTTGTATTTCCAATGGACGGAAGATCCGAAATTACATTAGATTCTTCAATCTCAGAAACAACAACTACCTCTTTTCCATTCACAGTTATCTGCATGTAATAACCGTAGACTTATTATAACCATTAGAAACAGGGAAGAGAGAAAGTGATACCATCCACAGAGAGTTTATGAAACCTCTAAGACCACTACTACTGTACTCAAACTCAGCCACAGAGTTTTCAATCTATAGGTCATATCATACAATAATTTGAAAGAAGAAAAAAAGTGTTACCTCCTTGTCTTTAGAACCACTAGATTTAGATGGTTTCTTTCCGAGTAATACACTTTTTAACCATCTTGCAGGCTTTCCCATGATGTCCCCAACCAAAGTTCAAAAACACCTGCATTTGTCCGAATAATCACCAAAAAAATTATGATCAAGCAAAATAACAAAAGACTATATAACACAACACTTTCACTACCAAAGATTGCAATTTGTGGTTCTGTAGATATTGGTTCTACCTCTTATATTAAAAGGATCAGATTTGTCTATAAAGACTATGTAAAGATCCAAATTAGGAATAAAACGTATTATCATTGGTTCATACATGAGCCAAAGATTTGAATACTTATTAATAACAAGGTTGAATAGTAAATCATAATCATTAACCAATGAAATCAAACAAGAAATGTAAAGCAAATGCAATGATTACCAAAAAATCAACAAAATCTCCAGAAATGAAATTACAGAAACCAGATCTGGAACTCATACAATTAAATGAACCTGATCTAAAATCCACACTACCTGATCTTAAAAAAAACAAAAGAATTGAATAAAAGTTAGAGATCCTCGAATTTTGTTTTAAACGCACTGACACAGTAGTCGAACTAATTCGAGAAATGTCGGTCTCAAATTAGAGCACAAGTTCGGATCTCTTGTCTGAATCCGACATTAATCAAGAGAAAGACAACATTACCGTGAGTTGTTTCAGTGACAGACAGGCTTAGCTAAAGATGCTTTCCATGTGTAATGAATCTCTCTACACTCTACAGTCTTAGAGCATATACAGTGACCACGAAGAGAGAGAGGGGATATATTTATTTCTAATTTTTTAACTAAAAATTCAAACGCATCTCCACCGCTCTATGTCAGCCGTTCGATATTTACTGTTCCACATAAACAACACAAGAAAAAAACTGACCATACAATAAAAAAAATTAAAACTTTTTGAAAGGAACAATTTAAAAATGCCACCAATTAAAGAATCAACACAATTGGGAGTTAATAAAGACTTGAAGAAGCTGAGAAAGGAGTGGGGACTGGGTAGTCCCAAGATTGCAGTTTACTTCGGGAACAAGTATAATAAATCAGCAGCGTAATTATGAAGCATTTCTGGATTATTACGTTCTTGCCCTTCTTCTTCTTCTTCAACCTTTCTGGTTAAACATTAGCCGTTAGATCCTGCGGCAAGATCCCGTGGCCGTGGGGTTCGTTCGTAAAGAAACGACTTTTATTATCCTTATTCTTTATCCACCCCTGCGAGACATTCATCTCCCAACTTGTGCTCTCTATTCCTGAATATAGATTATAATAACGAGTTTTTAATCTAATGTCATAAGTAAACTGCGGTTTCTGCAAAGAAGCGTAGCTTCATCATTTGGCCAAGTCTTTTGTAATGCAAAGTAGAAACCTTGTCCTCTTTACTGTTGTGCTGTAAAGGAAAAGAATTCAAACATTGGATCTTTATACCGACAAAGACATTTTAGTAGGCTTTGTGGTGCAGCCTAAATGATATAGGCAATTTCCAGAGGTTGGTGACAAAATCTCAAAGATAAACTACCAAAATTATATTTAATAAAAGGATGAACTGAAACTAGAAAAATACAAAACGCACTGAATAACATCAAACGTCATCTTGACTGGGAACACCGACCATTGCGAAAGTCTAGTTTCCGGCAGCTTTAAGTTTCAAACTTTCAACCACATTAGCCAGAAAACAGCAAAGCTTTGATTCTGAAGCTAAAGCATCTGCTACTCGTTCCATAGACTTTAGCTCTTCATGCAAATCTGAGTGCAGAACCAAAGTGGAGAAGTTCTCATCGATAAAAATCCCCAAGCATTTGGTGATGTCTTCGAGTGTAGGAACCCAGTTGCATAGTTTCAAACCAAGCATGGAGTCTGCTTTAGGGCATGGACCAGCTTGAGGGAACATCTCGTACTTCTTCATCCATTTAGAGAGATATCGAATAAAGCTACTCATCTCATTGCCATTCAACTTACTAACAGCAGATGCAATCATGACTTCATCAACATTCTGTGAAGCTAACAAGTAATGCAGGCAAAGCTCAGAGGGTGAGAACCCGTCGTGAGCAACCATCAGCAAGATTGATGCTTCTTCAGCAACTTTAGACTTCTTTGATTGCTCTTTGTTGCTTGCCTTTTCAATAGCTAACAAAGCCTGACTGTCCCACTCTTCTCTAACCTTAACCATAGTGCTAGTTGCTTCCTTTGATGGACATAAAAAGAACTTCAAGATCAAAAGTAGCTCAGTTGCACCAAGATCTGAAGCCTGTTTGATCACAACACAAAGCAAATCTGAACGTTGCTTCTCAACAAGATTGCTAACTAAATAAGAGTATGAAGAATGATCAATCAATGAGTTCAAAATCAAGATTTCCACTAGCTCCCACATCTCTAGACGAATACAACCTTTCAAAACTAAACCAGATACATCTCTACCCATCAGAAACCCATTCTTCTCCATAAGTTTCTGTATCTTTACACCAGCTTGATCTCCCGAAACTAACGCTTCAGACTTAGCATCTGAAATCCCAACTTTCTCACCAATTTTCACAAGAAACTGCTTCAGCATTCCCAAAAACTCATCTTTGTCAAACCTATTCGTATCCTTAAGCTTCCTTTTCAGCTTAGATGAAAAACTTTTAGCAAAATCGATGACTTCAACATCGCTTTCAGAGATTCCCCACCCGGATATTGGATTGATAAGGGTACCAGGATTAGGGTTTTCTAGCTTAGGTTTCAGATTTGCGAATATACCATCGTTGCTAAGAGGGATTGGATAATCCGACTGCAACTCGACTCGGTCCTGATTCGCTACAGCCTTGGAGATATCTTCAAGCAACGTCATTACGAACAAAAAAATCAAACTTTATCCAGAATCTGTAAAATCAAAGAGAACCTCATAAACGCAAAACCATGAATCCACCCACAAACAAACGCTCAAACAGAGTAAAAAATCTATAAACAAAAACAGAAAACTTTCTATGGAGATTGAGATTACTCCCAATCAACAATCGATCTAGAGCAAATTAAGTTTTACCTTTCGGAAGAAATCGCCCAAACTCGATGTGTAAGAGGTTCAGAGGAGAGACAAAGAGAGATGAAAAGCCCAAAGAAGGCGTTAAATTAGGGTTTAGGGTTTTGCAATTGCAAAAGTACTTCATTCATTTTATATATTTCCACAAATACCCTTATCTTCCCTTACTTATTACATTTTAATTTAATTTGGGCAGCGCGAATTTAACTGATGTCTTCCAAGTCCTTTTGAAACTAAAAAAAAAAGTCAAACAGTTTTGTGCCAATCCATGAACGAAATGAACTATAAAAACTTTGTCAACAAGTTGACTAATTATTCTGAAATGAATACGATATCGTGATCTTCTGCACTATAAATCTGATCGTTTATAAAACTATATTCAAAATAAATAAAACGAATCCTGATGTAATACATCAACCTCTGGTCCATAATCTCTCTTCAACATCAACAGCTGTTCGTAGCTTATCTCCTTAGTTCATATTGACACCACATCCAACGTCAGTATGAACTAAAGACATACAATGTAATTATTCGTGTGAGGTTCTTTGTTTTTGGAGTAATTTATACTGCAAATTTTGTAAGTTAGTTAAGTATAGTAGTATTTGTTTCTGATGTTTGTTTTTAAGTCTATGGAGTTATAGTTGTCTGACATAAATGAAGTGTTAATGTAAGAACCAATATCAGGATTCAGGATCTTATCTCCTTTGTATCATTAAAAGATCATCCTTGCCATTTTAGAGATAATTTTGCTTTACATGTTAATCATGTTTCCTCCCTTTTAATTTGTACTTCATTAATTTTGCTCAACACTTTAATTCGAACTTTGATTTAGAATAATGTATTTATCATATAGATTTTTTTAAAAATATTATTAGATTTTTTTTTCTCAAAAGTTTAAAGACTTGCTATAATGATATCTAAAAATATAACAATATTTTCATATTTGCTATAATGTTTACAAATCTTACAATATTTACAAAGATATTAAACATAATTAAAGCTATATTTTAATTATAAAATTCATAAAATTATAAATTTTTTTTTAAAATTTGCTTAATAAAGAAATAAACCCAGAGAATCCTGTGAGCCCTCCTCACCTCTAGTTTCAGGCGTCGTTTGTTTTGAGAGATCATTCAGAGACCTAATTGACATTTATTTACCCTAATAACTTTTCTCCCCCTCAGATTTCTTCTTGTTGTCCCTCCCCCCAAAAAACGACAACGTTTTAAATCCAAAACACCAGTCGACGCTTTTGGAACTTCCTTGTTCATCCTTCTCTTGTTTAACCGATTTCGATTTCCCCACAATGCCCAAAGGGTTTTGATTCTCTCTCTCTCTTTCAATATCTCAATTTAATCCCAAAAAACCCTAATTTCAATCTCTTTCTATTTGATCTCTCCATGGGTTCTTCCTCCGATGTCGTCCCTGACCGATCCTCCCTTGACCACCACTCTCCCGCCGACGATGTTGGTCCTGTTACAGTTACAAAGGAGGAGCCTTCTACGCTTAGGAGAACTCGGCCTTCACGTGCTTGTACTGTTAGGGCACAGCAGCGGCTTCAAGAGCTACATGCGGCGGAGAGAAAGCTTAGGCCAACTAAGAAGGAGTTTAAACGTGAGAAGCATAAACGGAAGGAAGAGGTGGAGGATGTGGATGATCAAGAGGTAGAAGAAGACGACGATGGAGATGAAAGTAATAAGATGCAATGTGTTGCTGGTGGAAGTTCTGGAAAAATCATTACTTCTCTTGTTCCTCAACCTGAACCTTCACAGATGCCAAGATGGAATCTTCGTTCCATGTGGGAACTTGCTTCCGTACTCAATTTCTTGCATGTGAGTTCTCTGGTTTCTTCAATTCTCAGATGGTTTTTTTTTGCTTCTTCAGCTGCTAATCAAATTCTCATTTTCTCTGGATGTTGAAGGTATTTAGACCGCTTTTGAAGATCAACGCGGAGTTTACAGCTGATGAGTTTGAAACTGCTCTGCTTACTCCAAACGATACTTTAAGTGATATACATATTCCTTTGCTAAAGGTTAGTGCTTTGGTCATCTTTTGCTGTGTGTTTTTCCTACTCTTTTAGTGTACTACTCGTGTCTTGTTGATTGTTTACTAATTCTTGTTAGTTTGCTTTGGTTTCTGTCTTTATTAACTCCAATGCACTATGAGAATTTGTCCCACTGACGTTAAAAGAACGTACATTGATGTCATACCAAGGTGCTTTGAGGTGCCCTGTAAACCAAGTGTTGGCTTTTCTTAGTACGAAAATAGTGATAAGATTTTTGGTGGCGTAGTGAATGGTTCTAGAACAGGAAACTTTAGTTTTTGAATTAGAAGATTCTGTTAAGGGTTTAGATGTTAAATGGAATCCTGGGTGCTGTGGCCTGGCCAGTGAGAGATAGGAGGGAAGACCTGTTAAAGATGTGTTAATATTCTATATCTTACTGCATTTTGCTTGCAAATTGAAATGCTATCTGTTTGAAACTGTGTTTCATGGCTGCTAGAGGTGTTTACATTAAATGTCCCAATGGAAAATTTTCTTGCTTTCTAATCAAATATATTCTTCACTACTATGAACTGTCCAAATTGCTTAGTAGATTCTCTGTGTGAGAAATATATCATTGTCTCTTTTCAATTTGCAGGCCATTCCTCCTGTAACTCGAATGGCTCTCACACGTGATACCTGGGTCACTGTATTGTGCAGAAAAATAAGAGATTGCTGGCACTGGGTAATGATTACTAAACATCTTTGACCTGATTGTGAAGTATTTTTCGCATTATATCAGGTTCTGACATGAGTTTCTCCTACTCATTTAGGTCGCAGAAGGGGACCTTCCCATTGTTGCCTCTCAAGGGTGAGTTGTTAATTTTCTGAATCTAATGGTAACTGATAGTGAAGCATTTATGAGCTTCTCGTCTGAATCTTGCAGGCGGGAAATTGAAGCTTACAAATCTCTTGATCCAGCCATTCGTGTGGTGATTTTGAAAGCTCTATGTGATATTCGTGTTGAGGTATTGTTGCTGCTGTATGTTTATCTATATCCAATTTTGATTAGTAGTATTTGTAACTGTGCATTTGCTGCTCTTGTTTTATCTTCTATCTAAACTTTTTGTTGTTTGTCTAGAACATTGCAGTTGAATATGATTTTTCATTATGTTTGTAGCTGTACTGCTGTATAATTGTTCACATTATATGGTGTCTATTAGAAAGCTCTGGAATTTTGATGTGATGCTAATGACTTGAAAACTAGATGGTTTTAACGCTTACAGTTTTTTATGGGTTTTGTGAATTTCTACAGCAAGACGATATCAGGAGCTACATTGATAACTCTCTTAAAACTGGTGTTCATTTGTCAGTTTTCCGCAAAGATCGCGTTGGTGGTGATTCACATGGAGTTAATTTTTGGTCTGTCATATAAAAAGACCTAAACTAGGACTCCCTCATTTGCATATTTCTGATAGCACCTGTTTGTTTCTTATGTAAGGTATGAGGATGATCCCTTAATTGGTCATCGTTTGTATCGGGAAATAAGGAAAGCTGAGGTGGTGAAGATCAAAACAAAGGGTTCCAAGATTCTTCCTAACATAACATACCAATGGGAAACCGTTGCCACTAACTTTGATGAGTTCCAAGAGGTTTCTGTAAGTCTCTACCACAATAATAATTCTGAATTGCCAGATAAATTGCTTAGGATACTTCTATATGAATGCCTGTCTAGTGAGTGTAATTTATTATTGCAATGAAATATGGTTGCTTGGCTCTGATGTGATTGTGATGGTTAGACAGCGTGCAGGCTAGTGTTAACCATACACTCGAATATTAGTCTTCTTTACTGATGGGATTTTATAGATTCCAAAAAATGGGATTATACTCTATATGTTGAGAAAAATGTATGTGGAAAATTAGTTATCTTCAGAGGATGGATGTAACTTTCTTCCCAAATTTTTGTTACATAAAGAATGGTGCATAGCTTTTGACTGCTTGTAAATATCAATATCTTTGGTGTGAGTCAATCAAGTTGAAATGATAGCAGTGCTAAGAAAATGTCCAAAGGGGCTCTTGTGCAAGTTGAGTCTAATTTAATTTAAGAACACAGTTGGATATTCAATGAGTTAGTAATATGTTGTGTGTTTGTTAGTGAATCCAGTATCTTTTTTCGAGGGATGTCCTTTCCTTGGCAATTTTGTCACTTGATTTTGGGGATTAAAAAGGTTAACATAAACAAGTTATATTATGGATCTGTTTCAATGCTTTAGTATGTTCTTTTGCACAGTGGAGATTTCGGGCTAAACTTCTTTTCTTTTGACTGTCAATTGATGCTTGCTTCTGTGAATGACTACAGTATTATAAGAAACAATAGGTATAACTTTCCGTGTCTTTGCTGCTTTTTGAGATAATGTGTACCTTTGTTTTGCAGGAAAAACTTATTCAAAGTAATAGTAGAATTGAAGTTTCTTTAGGGAAGAAGTTGATGAAAGATATGCTTCCTGAGATAGAAAAAGAACACAAGGTTCCAATCTGCTCTATACTTTACTTTTTTTTTTTTTTCATCTTGGTTACAGTATATTAGAACTGTATTACTAAGTGCATATTCATGGCTGAATAATCCTTATGGACTACTGCATCCTTTCATAATGGAATATTTTTTTCCGTTGTCAGAGGAAAGAAAAATTGTTGAAAAAGCAACACAGACAGGCTCTTCTCCTTGATAACTGTTTGGTTGTTGACGGTCTTGGAGCTGGACGTTCTCTCCGTGATAGGAAGCCAGTTAGATACACTTTTGGTAAGGTTATTCATGTCCTGTGCTTTGCTTATCAAATATCTAGCTTAATCTCTATTGGGCTGAAAAGTTGTAATAATAAAATATTATTGCAGATGATTATGATAAGTCCATAAATGAAGCTATCAAGATAACAAAGTAGGTCTCAGTGCCCCTTGCAGTGAATCATCTTTGCTGTTGGTTTCCTTTGATTTTGCGACTATTATCTATATTGTCTCTTACATTCTGTTTGCTTTGGTGATACTATCTCAGGGAGAAACATCCATCACCAGAACCTCATCTCCACAGACGTGAATCTGCCAGATTGGACGCTCTTGCGAATGGCAGATCGACCAGTTCAACCCACCCTACTGAGCCTGTGAACGATACAGCATCTGCGAGATCTTCTGATTTTGCTGATTCTGATGATTTCGATGAACAGAGAGATGAATCCTTGGACAGAAGGCAAGACACTATGCATTTTTCTTCCCTCCTTAAATTTCCTGTCTGAAACTTTGCAATTAACGAGTATAATGTGATGGCAGTATCAGGCGCAGGCAACGACCCCAACGATATTCAGCTACGGACTTTGTTGAAACTGTTTCAGATAATGAGGTTGAATTTGAAAGTGATGATGACATTTATGGGGAAGCAGTTTATGATGAAGAGTATCTGAAGAAGCGTAAACAGAAGAAGCTTTCTAGTGATTCTGAGGGAGATGAAGAGTACAAATGGGATGCTGACAATGAAGACTATGAGGAAGAGGAAGAAGAAGACGAAGAAGGTTCTCTAAGTGCAAGCGAAGAAGATAGTGATGAACCACGTAGGGTTAAGAAAATGCCACGGCGAGCAACTAAGTCAAGATCAAGGTCAAATGATTTCCGGCCAGGCCTGAGACGTAGTAAAAGAGCCACAAGAGTCGATTACCAACAATACGAGCTCTCAGAATCAGACAAAGAAGCAACAGGAGTGGCAAAACGTAAGCGAATGGTTGAGCCAGATGAACATTCTGATGAATCAGGGAATGGGGATTTCACAATGGGAAGTCAGGACTCTGATGACAATGCAAATGATCCAGAAGCAAAATCTAGTGAAGAAGAAGAAGGAGAAGAGATGAGAGAGGTCAATGACAATGCAGAGACAACAACAAATGGTAAAGAGAATAACCAACTTAACAAATGGAACAACACAGACCAAGAAGAAGTTGAGAGTGTAGTGGGCAAAAGGCGTTACCTCGACTTAAATGAGCTTGCCCCTGTATCTAGTTTTGATGATGGTCCAAGTACAGTATTGAAGGATGATGACAAGACAGACAATTCATAAGAGATCTCTCTTTACCATCTTAAAGCTCCCTCTAGTCAATCACCATTGTATGATAAGCAAGATTCTCACAAGTTGGCTTTTTCTCCATTCAAGAAACACTCCATTGGCTTTTTCTCAAGCATATCTGCCTTGTTATCTGTAAGTTATTCAGGCAAATTCGGCTGATAAGTGAAGATTGTTGAAGAGGCTGAAGAGGTATGTGTAGATTAGGTTAGTCATTTATTTCTTACCCTGGAAAAAAGAAACAATGAAGAGGGTGTACCAGAGAGATTCCTAAGAGCTTTTTAATGTTATGGAATTATTAGTCATGTAAAAGAAACTTTCTCTAACTTTTGTATTGGCCATAAGAACACACATGTTCAAAGTCTCTCTTGGATTTTGGTAAAACGACGCAGCTTTGAGACTTACTGAATGTGATTATGGTACATGGAGCAAATCTTTTTAAAACCTATGAAACTCATGTTGCTTTATCCTCTGTACATACTAATATAAATTTTGTTCACTGTGTCTATGCACAATTCATATCGCAACAAAATAAAATCTTATTTTCTGATAAAAAGAAAAAAAATATAATATAAACAGAAAAGAGTTCAATTTTTATTAATATTTAGTTACAAATATACCATTATTGCAGAGAGTGTAAATGATTTTTAAATATAAAAAATCTTATTGCGACAGATCATTTCAGAAAACATAAAGTAAAAGACTCAACCAACAAACTTGGACTTGAGATTGTTAATAGTAGCATCATCAGTTCTAAAGGCTTTTGTCAAAACAGTGTTTGGAATCGTAGGGTTCGAACCAAACAGAGTATTAGGCAAAACAACAGCTCCTGGAAGCTGGCTGTTAAAAGCGGTTATCATACGCGCCTTTTCTTTTCCAACGTTCCATTGAAAATGAACCAATCCTCTTGGGATAACAAACATCTCTCCAGCAGTCATAATCTTTGAGAACAGAGTGTTGTTGGTAGTCAAGAACCCGACAAAAACCGAGCCTTCCACCACAATACCTGCTTCTGTTGCACGAGGGTGTGAGTGAGGTGGATTCACACCTCCTGGAGCTATGTCAACGTTGTTCATCGAGATTCCTAAAGTGTTTAAAGCCGGAAAGGTTAAGACGTTTCCTGGGGTAATGGTTACACCGTTAGGGTTTGATGGGTATGAAGGATTAGCTAAGCCGGAGAAGAAGAAGTCAGAAGCAGAGACGCCTGATTTGCAAGGGAAACCATTGATTGAAGGAGAAGCGTTGAGATTAGCAACGCAGAAGTCTTGTAAAGGATCAGGATCAGATGAGAGAGATGGGATAACAAAGAGACAGAGCGTTAGAATGAATGATCTGAAAAGAGAAGCCATAGCTAATTGATGAGAGAATGATGAAACAGAGCATCCTCTGTTTTCTAATATATAGTGAGTCTGGTCTTTGGAAAAAAATCTCTTTTGACTTGTTCTCCTTTTTAGTCTAGAAAAAAATAATTGTAGATTAGTTGAAATTTATCAAAGGACATGAAAAAATTGTTTCTTTATTACAAATGACACAAGTTTGATGCCATGTTTTACACTATTACTCTGTTTTATAAACCTTTTTTTTATTGATTCTGTCGTAAGGAGCAATATG